>PVIY010001594.1:0-146547 GCA_004026745.1 Myrmecophaga tridactyla
AGCAAAGATTTTCTTATTCTTAGGTAAATAAGTAGCTCCACAGTTCTATTTTATCACAAAATGTCTTTTATTAAATAGTTATCTTAAATGAAATGCTTGTAAAATTTAATTTTTTTAATTAAAACTCCTGCTAAATAATACGTACCATTTTGCTTTGCTTTTCCCAAGTGAAAGTGCTATTTCTATACATTCTTCAATGTTCTTAAAATAAACACATAAAAAATATTTTCCTATTGTAATGTCACAGTGATTTAAATATGTTATGCGAACAGGCCATGATACAAGATCACTATTAATTATCCATAGAAAATGTGTAATAAATGGACTATTCTTTCCCTTTTATCCCCCGTACCATCTCTTTTTTAATGTTTACTGAAAATGATATCTTGACAATGAATAAAATGATTATCAGAAAATAAGTCAAATTCCAATTTAATTTTGGAAAATTCTTTTAATATAATGTCATGATCCTGGCATCTTTTCTGAGTTTATGATCTTATCAGTGCTGAAACTCCCCACTGTATGTGGGGTCCCAAATTTCATAACTTGCTTTCCTGACTTATGACTGAATGTGGAGTTTTATTATTCTCAAGGCAATAGAGTTGACTGTATCCATGTTTTTGTTAAGTGCATGCTGAGTAAATTTTTAGCTAAGATAGCTCATTGCATTTTTAAGGAATTCTTTCCACAACATTATTTTTCCAGAAAATGCCAACTTTAAGGATTTTTCAAGGGATTTTGCAGTTATGATGATATGGGAAGGGATGATAATTTTCCCTCATAAAGAGAATTTGTCATTTCCTGCATCCTTATTTCCTCCTGAAAGAACCAGAAGGACACACTTAAATGTGAACCTTCAATCACAAGTTCTTTCAGAAAGATTTGCTTCTTACCTTACTTTCTCTATAAACATTTTTATATTTTTTAATAAAATGAAATGCTACTATTCCCCTAATATCACAACTTCTATGGCCCTGGGAAACTGAGATTAGAACTGAATTAGAAAGCCATTGCTTTTTCATGACAGTGCTACTACAGCCCTCATTTATCTACCTTCAACATCCCTAATCAATTCAGAGCCAAACCACATTAATCTTTCCCTCCCCCTTCTAAAGTGTCAATGAAAAGACAATCCATACACACTGGAACAAGATAATGGAATTAACAGTACTGCTCTCTGATTTCTATCTAGCCTTCTGCACATTTCCCTAAGTAAGTGCTACTGGAAAGGCCATGCCAGTCCTAAGTCTATTTTTCCAATCTGTAACAATAAAATATTCAGATAGGTATCTGGAAAAGGAAAGGGGATGGGAGAGAGAAAATTCGAGTAGATGAAGGGAGAAAAGGCTAGAAGGATGAACGTTTCTGTGAAACAAATTTAATAGTTTATACTTTTGGTTTTAAAAGATTTTAGTAATTTGTGTCATATAAATCAACCAAGATTCAGACACCAAGACATTATTGGAAGTACAAGGGCTTTATTTGGGGGAAACATCTCTGAAAGATAAAATGGAAGAAAGCAGGAGTAAGCAAGAAGAGTCTCTAATGCAGGTGTGATACCTGTGAAAGGAGATGGGGGAAGTCAAGGTCCCCACTATTCCTTTGTTTTTAATTTTTTCTTGATTTAAAAATAGTGGTTTCTATTGCAGTTATATGACTTAACATGAGTTAGGTTTCATGATGTAAGGATATAGCCAATTTAATATACTCTTAATTCTCCTGTTATATTTCTGATATTGCTTTTTTAATTCTCTTTAAAGTTTGGGAGATTGCATGCTCTCTTCATGCCTTCTTTTCCACTCCTAGTCTTGACCTCCATTTTAAATAAGGTCCTAAAATTACCCATAAACACAGAAACTTAGGTTTTTCTTATTCTGCAAAGGCTCTTAACCCACCTTACTCTTATTAGCAGGCTTTTCTCCGGTAGTTGAGAACTTTGCTGCAGATTTTCCTATAAGAGTCTCCCCTTTCACATCAAGTATCTTCCTTACTTCTCAAGGGCCAGAAATTCCCCTAAACCCAGACTACAGCTGTTTCCACTGTTCTAATTCCTTTCCTATGGGTCAGTAGCAGACCCTACATCAACATCTTTGTATATTCTACATCAAGATTGCCAAGTATAGGGCGGGCCACGGTGACTCAGCAGGCAAGAATGCTTGCCTGCCATGCCAGGGGACCCAGGTTCGATTCCTGGTGCCTGCCCATGTTAAAAAAAAAAAAAAGAAGATTGCCAAGTATTGAGAAAATGGCAGCCCTCCCACAACACAATTTGTGTCAGTCATAGTAGCAGAAGGTCATTTTTTAGAGGAAAATGGAAGCTTTGGTCCTCTGATTCTGTAGTTACTAGTTTATAAGGAAGACGCTCCCTACCACCGCCCCTTCCCCAACAGGATTTGGTACAAAAGGAGTTCACTGTGGATTTCAGTAAAAGAGAATTAGGGATTGTTAATTATTACTATGTTGATCCGATGCAAGCAGAGCCCATTTTCACAAGTTGTTATCATATAGCAGTTTAACTTCTGTGCCCATATTTTTTTATTCAGTTTTATTCACCTAATTTTAGTCCTCCGTGCCTCTCACATAGGCAATTGCAAACTGATCTTCTAATTGATCTGCTGTCATCATTTCCTTTCTCCACATTAAGTCTAATCTACCCACTGTTAGAAATGAGACTCCTTACAGAACAGTGCTTTTCTACTTGAAAATACCTGATGGCTCCCCATTTTCAGCATTGAAGAGTATGAATCTATCTAAATGGCTTTGAAATCTTTTTTCATCTTTATTCCGACAGCAAGGAGGTAATGCCTCTCTTTTCTGTATTCCCACTTGTGTGATTCCCATGGTACATATTACATTCCTAAATTGCATAAAAATAAAAGTATTTATGGGGGTGCAAGGGTAGTTCAGTGGTAGAATTCTCACCTGCCATGCAGGAGACCCCAGGTTCGATTCTGTGCGCTTCCCAAACAAGCAAATAAACAAACAACAAAAAACAGTCGAACAAAAATTCAACAAATGGTGCTGCAATAAGGGGAAACTCACATGGAAAAAGAATGAAATATGACCCCCACCATACAGCATACAAAAAAGATTTTTTAAAAATAATAGTATTCCTATCTTCCAACTTGATTGCAGAGTAAGTCTTTTTCACTTATGTTTTCTTTCATAAGGTTATGACAGCATTTTGTCCATACTAAGGCCACATTTTTGGAATAGTTTTGCTTTGGAAGGATCAACTGGTTAAGACTACTTCCCCTGAGGAAGTTCTGGTCTACTGTATTTTAAGCAAAAATGAATCTTGAAACAATAATGGATACAGGATGAGACACACATGGGAGGTCCTTTGAGTTTAAAAAGCAGCTGAACCCACCCTCATACCCATTGTTACAGAGCACTTACAAAAAAATTTCTCCAAGGGATTTTTCTTATATTAGAATCTAGCCCTTATTGATCAGTTGGTCACTTTGCTTCTGATCATGAGTTTCCTTTTCTCTTGTTCAGAGGAATTTTTGGAGGTTTTATTGATCAAAAGCAACATATTTGCTTTTCTCATGTATTTCCTAAATATTAAACACTTGCTATTAGAAGTGCACCATACTTCTCAGGTATGGCCAATTCTAAATCTAAAATTAGCAAGATTAAAAGAGAATTCTTGGTTATTTGTCTTCTTTAACATTTAGAAACAGTATGGAATACAATCAAGATATTAGATATTTATTTTAGATAAAAATATTTAGATATTTTTAAAATGGGGATATTGTGTTACATTCATAATTATTATAATGTTAATAAAATTTTTGGAGTTTTACAAAATGTGTCTCCCCTAATTATCAAACCATTTTCTGAGGTTAGTATCATAATTATTATTCTCATTCTACAGATGAGGGAACCAGAGCTTAGAGACATTAAATGACCAATGTTAAACAACAATGAAGTATCAAAGCTCAGATTCAAACTAGGTCTATCTGAGTCCAGGACTAGACTATTTCACTATTATGCCAAGTTGGTATAATTTTCAAATGAATGATGCTCATTTAAGGATCAGTTCTGTATAATTTATATGATATTTTGAGCTTAATAATTCATTATGTGTTGGCTTGATAAGATTTCTAGGTGTATTAGCTAGGGTTCTCTAGAGAAACAGAATCAGCAGGAGATATCTGTAAATATAAAATTTATAAAAGTGTCTCATGCCACCATTAGGATGTAAGAGTCCAAGATCTGTAGGGCAGGCTGCAAGCTGGCAGCTCCAATGAAGGTCCTCTTTGAACTCTCAGGAGAGGCTGGCTGGCTGAAATTGGAATAGTGATTGTCTCTTCTGAATCCTCCTTAAAAGCCTTCTGGTGATTAGATTAGATTAAGCATCACTCATTGCAGAAGACTTCCCTTAGCTGATTGCAAATGCTGGATACCGTCAACATGGTCATGATTTAAATCCATGAAATGTCCTCACACAACAGATAGGCCAGTGCTTGCCCGACCAGACAACCAGGCACCACCACCTGGCCACATTGACACATGAACCTGACCATCACACTAGACATATCGAATATTTTTTGTAGACAAATTTCTATCTAGATTTCAGGAAGAAATTTACTAAGGATTTTCAGAATATTCTCCAGATGAATATCTGTTAGATGAATTAATAACTGGTGCAGTGACTGGACCTAAAGTATTATATTCATGAATGATTGCATATTCCAAAGGAAGCTCTTGGTGGACTGATTTAGAAATCCTGCTTTAGACACATTATTATATTTAAATGCAGTTCTATTAGAGATATATTCACACACCATACAAACCATCTAAAAATTGTAATTGCTGGCTCACAGTATCTTTACTTAGTTATGCATACATCCACATGATCAATTTTAGAACATTTTCATTCATCCATAAAGAAATAAAAAGAAAACCCAAATCCTCCCATACCCCTTATTTAATCAATACTGACCCATAGTATTGGTGTGGTACAATTGTTACTGTTGATGGAAAACTATTGAAATATTACTGTTAACTATAGTCTGTAGTTTGCAATCAGCACTGTATTAGTTTGTTAAGCTACTGGAATGCAATAAACCAGAAACAAAGTGGCTTTTAAAAAGGGAATTTAATAAGTTACAAGTTTACAGTCTAAGGCTATAAAAATATCCAAACTAAGGCAATCCAGGGAGAAATACCTTAATTCAGGAAATGCCAATGGGTCTGGAATACCTCTGTCAGCTAGGAAGGCACGTGGCTATTGTCTGCTGGTGTCTTTGGCTTCTGGTTTCCAACAGCTTCCCTGGGGGCATTTTCTTTATGTACCTCCAAACACCTGGGTCTTGTGTTGGCTCTGTCACTTCTGTCTGCTCTGAAGCAACTGTTCTCCAAGCATCTTTATTGGCTTTGAGCTTGCTCCAAAATGTTTCCTCTTTTAAAGGACTCTGGTCAACTAATCAATACTCAACCTGAATGGGCAGAGTCACATCTTCCTGGAGATAATCTCATAAAATGGTCAGACCCACAACTGGGAGGGCTACATTTCCATGGAGAGAATCTAATCAAAAGGGTTTCCACCCTACAGTATTAAATGAGGATTAAAGGCCACAGCTTTTCTGGGGAGCATAATACTTTCATACCAGCTCAGGCACTATTTTTCCCATAAACCCATCTGTTATTAACTCCTCGCAATTGAACCATACATTTGTTCTAGTTCATGAAAGAACTTTTTTATATTTGTACAATTAATCACAGACATTTAGACATATTATTTTTTAATGGAACTCAATGCAAACATAAAATATCTGCTTGTAGGTTTTGTGGATAACAGAAGGCTGGGAAAGATAACTAGTGCATTAAACAATGGAATTAATGTTAAAAATATTTCAGCATACTACAACAATGAGCTGAATCTAAAAACATGAAGCATAAATGGTATAGTAAGGTAAAAAAATAGCTTATGGTACTGTAACAAACAACTACCAAATCTCAGTGGATTAATCAAATGAAGGTTTATTTCTCACTTATTCTATTTTTCCATGCATATAGATGTGTGTGGGTGGTGGGGAAGCACTTTGCTCTTTATAACTTCTTAAAGACTCAGGCTGGGAGAGGCTTTTCTCAGTATCCTTGCATTCATGATTTCACTGCAGGAAAATTACAATAAGGTAAACTGGGCTCTCATTCCCAAAGCTTTCAACAAGGTGATACACCTCATTTCTTTTGACATTTCATTGGACAAAATAAATCACATGTCAATACCTAGTTTTAAAGGGAGAACTGAAGTGCAATCATCCTACTATGAGTTTGGAAGGAGAAAACTGGAATACTTTTAGCATCCCTAATGTCTATGACAATTAAGGAGAAATGGAGATCTCAAAATCAGACTCTGGAGAAGATACACAGTTTAGTGTCAACACATAAAAAAAGTCTGAAGTATGCATTTAATCTAGTCATAAATTCAGTGACACTCTTGATGATAGTTCAATATGTACAAGGAAAGCCATAACACTATTAAAGTGCATTGAGAGAAGTGTAGTATGCAGCCTAGGGATGTGAAGGTGTGTTATGTATTTGCCCTCCTGCTTCTCAGGACTGCTGTGCTTAGTTCAGGCCAACACATTAGAAGAGGGTATGTACAAAAGAGAAAGCTTCCGTATGAAACAAGCAGATTGAAGAGGGGCTTCAAACCATACTTTATGAAGAGCCACCAAAGAACTGGGGATGATGAATCAAGAAAGACAAGGTTCAAATGAAAATATGTCAGAGGTCTTCAAATATTTATAAGACTAGTTGAGGAAAAGAGATTAAATTTTCCTGAGCTGCCCAGAGAACAGAACATGGATTGTTGGGTAGAAATCATAGGGTTGGCAGACTTCTGCTCAGTCTGAGAAGAAATTTCCAAGAATAAGGGCGGCCATTGTAAAAAGTAATTTCCTCATTTCTAGAGTTATACGAATAGCCTGGGTGATCACTTGTTAGAAGTGTTGGAAGGGAAATTTAAATTATCAGGTGGCTGATTCTATAAAATCCTTTCCTTCCTTAAGATTCTATTATATTCTATCCTAATATTACATCTTATCTTAATACAGTCAGATAGTATCTGTTAGATGTTGCTGAGTAACAAACCACCCTAAAACTCAGTGGCTTTAAATAAAGTGCCCAGGAATCTTCTGATCTTGACTTGATTCATTCATACATCATGGTCAGCTGGACCGGGGTTAGTTGTCTTATGTTGGAGTCGACTGGCTATTGTCAGAGGCAACAGGAGAGATTGGGCTATGTGTCATTTATCATCCAGCAGGCCAGTCCAAGTTTATTCATGTGTCAGTGGCAAGATTTCAAGGGAACGAGTGGAAGCATGCAGAGCTATTTGAAGTCAAGGGTGTAATTGACAACTGTCAATTTTGCTGCATTCTACTGTCCAAAACACATCATAAAGTCAACTCAGATTCCAGAAGTAAGGAAAAAAATTCCACCTCTTTAAGGAAGGAGATAAGAACTTAGGTCCTGTTTTATGATGTGCCATTACCACATATACTTACAATTAAATGTTCTTTAAAATAACACATTTTCACATTTTGAAGAAAATGAATGTCATTTCATATACTTACCTCCCCTTAAACCTGGTGTTCTCTGAATTTGGAATAATGAAACTAAAAACCATTGCCAATAATTTAAATTTTGTTACTTACCCAATAATTTCAGCTACAATACAGGGTAAAGAGTAATTTACTTTTCAGAAAGTAGATAACGTCCCATGGAAATTTAAGAGCAGAAGATATTTATGGCTTGGACTTATCATGGTAGACTTTATGGAGAAGGTAGCATGGAATCAGGATCTGAAGCTTGGGTAGAATTTTGACATGGATATGGAAGAGAAAAGGGAAGTCAGGGAGCAGGACAAACACTCGAGTAGTGTCACAGGTAAGAAAATATATTGGACCATAGTATGTCTGAACATATAAAGGAGAGAAGCAGAAGATGTGTTTAGGCAGGTAAGCTGGAGGTTTGAATGCCTGTCTTACGAACTTTAACATATTAGCAGTTTGAATAATATACCTATAAATTGGAATACCTGCGTCTTGTGAAAAATAACTCAGCTGGTCTTGGAACATAGTGGATGAGCAATAACTACTGAATGATGATGAAAATGAGAGGGAAGAAAGTGAATTTATATTTACAAGAGTGTATAGTTTTCATGATTCGAAGCAGAGGTATCTGCCAAAAATATAAAGAGCTTGATTTTTAGAAAGATATTAGTTTCCAGAGGCAAGTGCACTCAGGCATCTCTTTTGCTCTGAGGACTTTTATAGAAATCCATCAACCATGATAAACATCACTGTAACTCCTGCTCATTATTTTGATGTTTAGACACTAAGCTCCCAGATATGAAATACCAAAGCATGAGAATGGAAGAAGCCATCACTGCTCAGAATGATCTAACCATAAATCTTCTCACACAAGGTGACACCATCTGTCACATAATCTTTACATACAACGTTCCCTTCAGGAAACAATACTTACGTAGTTGTTCCACAGTCAGAGTGACAATTATACAATCTCATGGTATAGAAGATTCTCCAAGTTTATTGGTAAGATGTATTTATTTATGTCAAGTGCAGGAAGTACCAAAGCTATAGACCAAAAGTCAATGCCATCATACATATGACCGAGCATCCCATCTGGGTGAGGCTGAGACTCCGATTTGTCCATTGTGATGGGAGCAGTGCAAACTGTTTCCAAGCATGTATTTGCTTCACATCTATACATAGTGTCTGAAAGAGTACTTGAACAGTGACTGCTATTGAAGCTCAGACCTAAGCATATCTAATGGAAGACTAGGTTAGCAGCAGAGAAATTGATGAGAGGCAGGGTTCAGGGAAGGACAGCGAGGTCCTCGAGAGAACTACTTTCGTAAGGAACAAAGAGCCTGTCATGGCAATTCTGACTCAGCAGTAAGAACTGAATATCAGAAGGAAGGAATTCTGATTAGAGTAGGTGGTATCTTGTCTGTTTGCTTGTTTTTAAGCCATCCTGACCTAGCCACTCTGGTTATATGTGTGCTTTTGAGGAGAAAAAAAAGGAATATGTTTGAATTTGAAATGTTTCTTTGAGATCCAAGCAAACCTGCCACTTCTCTTAGCCAACTGGGCATTTAAAGCCCAAAAGGTACAAATAAGAGCTAGAAAAAAACTAAATGAGGGCAAATAAAATCTTCATTTCTTCTATTCAGTCATTGGGAAAACTGAAGAGGGAAAAAATCCTATATTGCTTTCAAGTAAAAAATAGACAATAATGTGATCTATAGTCAAATACACAGAACTTAGAATTAGAAATTAGAAGGCATAGTTTTAAGTCTTGGCTTCACCATTTATTAGCTGTGTGACCTTCAGCAAATTATTTAACTTCCAAGTCTTAATGCCTCATTTTGAAAATCGGGATTATCATAATAATTAGCTCATAGGGTCACTTAGTGCTTCTGAACTTTTCACCTAGCACTTCATAGTTTTATGATACATTATGGCCAGAGGTAGTGTTTCTTAGGGCTGAAAGGTTTCAAGAGTCAGGCTTTCAGTGCTAAAGCCAGGAAAGTCCCAGGGAAAAGAGGATGGGTTGGCCACTGTAGAGGCTCTGGACAATTCTGGCTGCCACAATTGACCACTGAGAGAGGTTTCTGAGAAGATCAGAAAATGTTTATACTTGTCACACTTTGTGTCGCTCACTAGAAACTCTGGTTTAAAGAATTAAATATCAATATAATATACTTCCATTTATGCAGCTATGCTTCTCTAGGGTTTGGCATAAGAAAATGCATAGATTCAAACTTGATGAAGTAGTTCCCTACTCCAGCCCCCTACTTGACATATTTCATTAGATTTAATTGCTTGCTTTGCAAATAGAAAGGTCATATTTCAAGGAGCCAAAGCAGTGCCCATCTCTCAGAAAACAAAGGAACAGGGAAGAGAAGAGCTTTAAGAGAGAGAATGGGATGTATATGTTTGGATTGAATTGAGTAGCAAGGAAGAGAAAATTGGCTAGAGCAGAAACCTGTTCTATTATCCTTGAGGAAGCTATAGTAACTTTAGAATTCAGCTAGCAGATTCTCCTCCTCCTTCTATAAACTTTGATGTTTTATTGAGGACATGGTAAAATACTGATAATCATGTTCCCTTTCAGTATATACTACAGTGCAGTTTTCTGGTTTTAATTTTAGCTTTTTTATCCTCTCAACTAAGAACAGCCTTTAACTTCCCATTATTGTAAGCTGGGATATGGGGAGGGTTTTATTTCACAATCTTTTGCAGGAGAACTTGCAAAACTTCCTATTGGAATCAAAGCCGAAAACATATCCCCGCACTACTTAGAAACGCGACCCTTCCTGCATCACACCATTAGACATTGTATGGTTATGTGTCTTACTATATTTTAGCTATTTCATGCTCACTATTGAACAGGCTATAATGGAACTGTCTAATAAACGTGCTGTATAATAATTTCCAAGTTTATCTAGCATCCAAATCCTATTGAGACCATTGGACCAGGCAAAACAAATACAGTAAAAAATCTGACACAATATAAATATCAGTGAATTTGAGTGAAAATGAAAAGGAGAACTGTAGCATTTCAGTAGAAGTCAAGTCACCACATTTATTCAGGGTACACATTTATAGAGGGCACTGTTCATTTGCTGGGTCTTTTTGGATTACTGCAGAGTGAGCAGAAGCATGTAGCCAGTTTTCTCCTTGTACATGTTGCGATTTTGTCATGCAGGTAGTTGGACTATTAAGACAGGCATGTGAATCATTATGGACCCTATTAAACCAGAATGAAAAGACTAGGTGCCCTGGGGCCAAAATGAGCTTTAATGATCTCCAGGCATGTAAGACCCTACTTATGGCGTGAGCAGTGGCCTACAGATGGGAACTATAAGTCAATGGTCCAGTTTGGTGGATACATAAAATTCATGAAGGAGAAGGGTGGGCACAGGACAGGGTCAGATAGGAAAGAGCCTTAGACATAAGCTGAAAAGCATGGACTTTTTGCCTGTATTTACTCACCTGTTTTTCAGACTCCGAATTCCTGAAGGATGCATTGGCTCACCACTAGGGCCATGGTACCCTGGAGAAAGTACCAGACTCTTAGGAAAGCATAGGAAGAGTCATGCAAACCCATCTCTTCTCTTAGAGATTATTATATCACTTGCATATCTCACTCAAAAGTAAAGCCGATTTTGGGCCATTTGGCACCAGTAAGGGCATTTGAGCAGCAGGTTAAAAAGAATTGAATCTGTGTTTTGAAGATTGAGCTGGAAGGAATACATAATATATATTGGAGGCCAGACAATTGGAAGAATTTGAGGATACCACTAACAAAAAACAGCATAGGTGCAACTCTGTTTGATTAAATGGTGTTAATCATTTAATCAAATTACACTTGGGGAAAGTGTAAAATAGGTAGCCAAATAGAAATGTGGAGCAGACCAGTAGGAGTGAGAGGCTAGGTTATGGGTGAGAGTTTAGGACAAATACAGAGATTTGAGATTCAACTCCACCACAGTGATAGCTAAATATGTGGGAATGGCATAGATAGAATGTAGACACTAAGATTGAATGACTGAGAAAAAAAGATGCTATTACATCCTCCAGCAATATGTGCTACTCCTTTCTTCCTTATATCAAGTAACAGAAAGTTGTAAGACACAGCTGTGTCATAGGAACTGTAATTTCAAGTGATATTTTTTTTTTATCACTCCAGGATAGCCTTGACTTACTTTTGTTGCAATAAACCTAAATTGCAAATATCCAGCCATTCATGCTTTTTTTAAAAAAAATTTAGAAATGGAGTTCATGAACTTTAAGTCTCATCTAAGACTGATATAAGATTCCCTGGAATCAAATTCCAGCTAGATAGCTATTTAGCAGTATAAACTTGGGCAAGCTGTAAGATTCTTCTAAAAAAATTTTTTTACATCTTTATAAGGAAATAATTACAATCTCTACCTCATTAAGTTACTATGAGTACTAAATAAATACTGTAAACATGTAACAGTATGCAGGACCCATGGAAAACAAATGTTGGTCATTAATCGTTATTCCATGTTTTAAAATATCCTTCAATATCGATATATCTGATAGCTTTCTGATAGGAGCTTGGATTTTAAAGATCAAACTATATTTTAATATGAAAAATCCCTAAATCTGCACAATCAGCTGGGGCTAGGATACATAAATTTAAGGCAGGCTAAGAAAGGCTGGTATGGGAAACAGGGCAGCCTTACAATGAAGACAAATAGCTCAACTGCCCACATTAAATGGATTGTCATAAATAACTCCTTGATGTATATTGCATTTCAGGGCTATTCTATATGTTGAATAATAAACAGGAAAACAAAGCTGACTGATTTGGGCACAGACAATGGGGGTTTGAGGGTGGAATTAGTCATCCGGCCATGACTGCTACCAGGCGCGTGGAGTAAAGAATGACTCCCTGAGTTCAATGGTTTGGTCAAGGGAAGGTGCAGCTGGCCAAATTAAATTTTTATTAATTTAATCCTATTTCAATGAACTGGGAGAATTAATAACATTGCCACAATTTCTCTTACAATGGGAATAAACATCTCAATATTTGTTTTGTAAGTTCCAGGTTGTGTTCTTTTTGTTTTGTTATTTTTTGTGTTTTATTTTATAATGTATACCATTAGCCTTTTGTCAATTATCATTAGAAGTTTGGCTCTTTCCAAGAAAATCCATGATTTAGAATAGCTTCACAGAGATATTTTATAATTTGATGTTTTAACTAATAAGGTAGTCATTTGTTTACCTTTAGGTTTTTGTACATCTCATGATATTGGAAAAAGTAATTTTCGTTAAAGAAAATGGACAATATAGAAAAGAATAAATCAAAATCACTTGCAAAATCTCACCATCCAGAAATAAATAGAGTGAACTGTTTGGGTCATTGTAAGTGTGTGTGTGTGTATGTGTGTGTGTGTGTGTGTGTGTGTGTGAATTTAAAATAATGTATGCTCATTTTAAAATTTCAGATAGCCCAAAGGTGAATTAAATAAAAAGTCCCCTCCATTCTTATCCCAGTGTCCCCTTTCCCAACTTCCAACAACTGACCATTGTTTCTAATTTCTTGCATAAACTTCCAGAGATACTCTAAAGAAATACAAATACATGATACATTATTTTTAATAAACATGGGACTGTTTTTAATATGATACTTATAAATCTAATTATTTTCACTAATAGATATTCATGATAATAAATAATAATGATATTAGAACATTTCTGAAAGAGTGAACAAAAAATAAACTGTCATACCCACTAACTAAGTGCTGGGTACTGGTATACTATTTATCCCAGCTCACTTCACTCTCTTAACAACTATATTTAGGTGGTCACCGTTATTGCCAATTTATAGATGAGAAAACGAAGAGTTAGCGATTAATTCCAAGACTATCTGGCGGGTCAGTGACAGACCTGAGTTCTGATCTCAACCCTGTCTTACTTCAGAACTTAAGTATTGTAGATCTCTTCTCATGTCCACAAATACAGAACCCTATCTTTTTTGTATGACATATTTGAATATGTCATATCATTCATATAGTGAAATACCATGATTTATTTAACCAATATTTTATCATTGGATACTTAAGATATTTATTTTTCATTATTATAAACAATGTACTTGCAAAATTATTTCCCAACGATTCGTTGCTACAAGTGCAATTACTAGTTTGGATGGTATGCATATTTTTAGGGCTTTTAAGGCATATTGATAAATTGTCTTCAATAAAAACTTTTTTTAAACTTCTTGTTCTATTATAATCCCCCCTTGCCAATCTGAGTGGTCAAAATGCATTTCATTTTTATTGTTAGTGAAGTCAATACTTCTCTTGTTTCTGGCCATTTGCATTTTTTATTTTGTGACTCTTCTGTAAATGTCTTCTCATTTCTTTTAGGTTAAATTATCTTTTTGATTAAGCCCTTGTAGAGTTTATATAGTAAGAATGGTATTTTTTTGTCTGATATATAATGATCATTTTCCCACTTTATCATATTTTAAATATTATTTATGGTGACTTTTGAAGCAAATACTTTTTATTTTGTGTTATCTATCAATCTTCTCTTGGCTTCTGCCTTTGGATAACTTAAAAATAGCTTACAAAACTATTCCCCAAACCAAGATTATTAAAAAAAAATCTAGTTCACTTATGGCAAACATTTGTACTTTTAATATTTATTTGAGTGCATGGTATGAGATATGAGAAAAAACTTTACTTTGTTTCAAAGATTTATCTAATCATCCTAATGAAAATGTGTTGAAAAATATATTCTTTCTCAAAGTACTGTCTCTGTTTTTTGATGAAATTATTATTCATATAGAAAAGGCAAAGTAATCTGCAAAACAAATACTGGACCTAGCTGTGAAGTTGGCGAGGTAATAGCAATTCAAGGTTAATGTACCAAAATCAATTTTATTTCATATACTCTCATCAAACAATAATAAAATGAAGAATATTTAAATTTATTTACAATAGAATAAAAACATTTAATATATAGGAATATTTTTTTTAATGGGCAGGATCTGTGGCTGGAAAAAAAAGTTTCGTGACTTAGAGAATAAGACTTGAATGAATGAGTATGCCTCAGATATAGATTGAAAGATACAATATTGTTAAAATATTCATTTTCTCCAGTTTGATTTTTAGATTCAATTCAACCCCAGTCCTAATCCCAGAAGATTTTTTTATAGAAATTGTCAAGGTATTTCTAAATTTATATGAAAATGCAAAGGACTTTGAATAGCCAAAGCAATACGTTGACAAAGAACAAGGTTGGAAGACAATACATCATCTACCTGATTTTATGATGTAATATAAAGTTACAATATTCAAGACAGTGGGAAACTGGCATAATATGACAATTATATCAATGGAACACAATAAGGTCCAGAAATACACCCACATAAATATGGTCATTTGATTTTTGACAAAAGTGACAGAGTAATCCAATGGAGGGAGAGTCTTTTCAACAAATGCTGCTAAAAGAATTGAATATCCATAACAGAAAAAATTGAACCTCAATCCCTACATCACACCATATTTAAAAACATCATTCAAAATGGATCATGGACCTAAGCATAAAAGTTAAAACCAAAAATCCTTCAAAGGAAAATGTGAAAATATAGCTATTTCTTGTTTGCAGGTCACAGAAAGTGGTAACTATAAAAAAAGTAAATAAATTTGACTTCAGCAAAATTCTATGGAAATTAATAGACAAGCCATCAACTGGATTAAAAAATTAACAGAGCACCTATCTGACAAATGACTGGTTATGTAGTTATATCCTCCACATGAAAGAGCTCCTACAACTCAATGATAAAGTTAAACAAAATGGAAAAAAGAGTTCAGCATGTGTTAACAAAAGCACATCTAAAAATGGCCAATAAATACATAGAGAAGTGTTCAAAATCATTATTCTTCTGAAAATACAAATTAGAACAACAATGAGATATTATTACACACATACAAAATTAAAAGAACTGAAAACATCAAGTTTTGGTGCTAATGTGGAGTGATCAGAACTCTCAGGTAGTTGGAAAACTACCCTGTGGATGGCAGAATGAATATAGGATGAGATACATGATAAAGCAAATATATTAAAATGGTAACCATAGGCTCCAGGTGGTAGGCAAAGATGTTCCCTTCAAATGTGTTTCAACTCTGCTGAATGTTAGAAAAATTTCATAATGGAATGTCAAAGAAGAAAAGTGTAGCTTTGAAATACATTTTAATATTCAATCAATATCCTGTTTCCTCTTTAAAATGCTTCTGGCTATTTTTACTTGTTAACATGCCCAGACAAAAACTAGAATAATTTTTTGAAATTACCAGTGGTTATTTTGAGATATAGTTTGAATTTCAGTTTATTTATTGATTAGTATGATAATTTCATGAAATCTATATAGTGGAAATATGTTTATAAATTTTATAATTTATTGTCAAGTTTGTTACCGTGTATTGAATATTTTTGGTTCCTTATGTGATCCGAATCTTGCACTAATCTTTATTCTAATTGGTCTTGCGTATACAAATCTTCTCTGTTTAAGGGTTTTTGACTCACAGCTTTCATATGCTCAAAAGCAAAAGTGGTTCACTCCACTTATTAACAGAAGATGGAGAGAATTTTTGTCTATGGTCATTTTTTTTTTTAACAAGTCAGGCTATATGGCTTGTTTCCTGTGTTTGCTTATTTTTCAGGTGGTTTATGAATACTATAAACCCAACATGTTGATAAATTCAACATGAATGAGAGTATCAAAAATTAAGAACTTTAGAGAGAGTATTCTAGGATTAAATTGGAAACCAAAATAGAGAAAATCAAAGAAAATTCTAAAATAAAATAGAATTATTATATGTTTATAGAGAATAATTTGTTTGATAAGAGAAACATTTGGAATGACACAGAATGAATCTTGCAGCACGTGAGTGAACCATTATTGAAAGGAATCAAGAAAAGTGATGAATGAAAGGGAAAAATATTAAGGGTGTGGCTGAAATATCTTTATTAATTTTTAATTCCTATTAGTCTCATGTTAATCCAGAAGAAGAGTATCTATGATAGAGTCCTGGTGATGAAACTTTTGTCACAGATTAGATAGGCCCAAGGTCCATCTGAATATGCATGACATCCAAATGAATGGCAAGGACCTGTTAACCCAGTTAACCCAGCTATTTAAAAAGTAGAAATCTGGCAAAGACCACCCAAGAGTGTAGGCGTCTGCTTAATTTTTTTTCAGTATAGGTAAAAATACTCTTTTGAAAAAAAGGCTGAAACTATTTAGAAGATCTATATCTGCTTTACGGCTTTGATGGACTAATTCCAAGACCATTTGGTGGGAATACACAGAATGATTAACCTTAAATTTCTCTTAATCACTTTGAATATATGAACTAATGGAATTATGAACAGGTTTTCAGAATGCAGGCTTTCAGAAGTAGAGGTTACCTAGAAATGCTATTAATTTAAAAATATATTTTGAACATTAATGGCTACATTACTAAGTTATTCTGTTAGTACCAGCTGACTACTGGAGTTTCCAGGGCAACCTCTATAAATAATAGCTACCATTGCATTTAGGATTACAATTAATCCCCTGGCAACCTTCCCCAGTCACATCGCATGCCCCTTTCCTTTCTTTGCTGCACTTCCCACCGCACTGTCCTGTTTTGTTTCCTTGTATATGGCAATTGCACTTCCCAGCATTATGGTTTTAAACTTACTGTTTTTTTTCTGTCTGGAGTGCTCATTGCACTTGAACCTCTGCTCGCCGTTAACTCCTGCCCAAACCTTAGATCTCTGTTAATAGGATGATTCTTCCAAGAAC
Source organism: Myrmecophaga tridactyla (assembly GCA_004026745.1). Taxonomy (NCBI): domain Eukaryota; kingdom Metazoa; phylum Chordata; class Mammalia; order Pilosa; family Myrmecophagidae; genus Myrmecophaga; species Myrmecophaga tridactyla. The sequence goes on from PVIY010001594.1 coordinate 17,377, forward strand.
TTTCTCTGATCCTACAGTTTATATTACAGGTCCCTCTGTATTCTTTCATAGCAGCTAGCACTTTTCCTCCTGGGAACTTTTCAGTTTGTGATTCTGTATGTTTTGTATGATAATGTGTTTGGTCTCTATTTATAATCTGTTCAATATCTACCTACTCTCCCACAAGGTTGTAAACTTCATATCAGTAAGGAACTTTTATTTTTTAACAGTATATTCCAGCATCTAGCAGAGTGTAGGTTATATAGAAGGAGCTCCATAAATACTTTTTTAATTTATTGGATGATGTAAAAATGTTTCCTGTTTCTTTCAGATAAGACCTTGTTCTCACCTCTCTGCAAAGAAGTATGAAAAGCTTGTCTGTATCATAATTTTCATGTTTGATAATGACTTACTAGACACTGGAGAAACATTTGTATGTTACAAATATACAGCATGTTAATGAAACAGGGAAGCTTTTGAATGATAGAATTCTCAGACATAAGATATGGGATGGTAAGATGAGAGAAATGGAAAATAAATCACTTAGATTATAGCACACAAATGACTATCAATTAGAAGTCCCACATTCAGCAAAAGACAGGATCTAATAATATGATGTGAATAGAATGGAGTGAGTTAAATATACAGATGTTGACCTATATATTTGGGGATATTCCAATATAAGCCATTTTTATCCTGAAGTAATGCACTGAGAAACTGAAGTTTCCCCATTTTTGGATTAAAAACATTGATAAGGATTTTTTATTTACCTTTTTTCCCTAAAATGTCTTATTTTTCTAAGAAAGAGACAACCATTTCATTTGGAAAGGTTATAGGACTTTATCTATTAAAATATGCATCCTGTTCTTTAAGATGTTTGAATGTCAAATTAGAGAAATGCTCAGAACACATAGCATTTTACTAGGAAAAACGCTGCAATGAATGCTCCGTAGGTGAGCCCTTTTCACTAAGTTTTCTTGGGCAGCCAAAAAGACACTTCCTTTCAGGAATCCCTATTCCTTCGCAAATACCTAATGAATGAACTGACCCTGTGTAATAAATCTGAGCAGATACTTAGTGAATCTCTGTCTAAATGTATAAGCCCCTCTTTCAGTCAGGGTCCAAAAAGGAAACATGTAGCATAATAAAATAGGAGAAAATTGAGGAATTTGTTTACAAAGGGGCTATTTGCAAAAATGTGAGTTTCAGGGCCCACAAGGGTAGGGCATACAGTAAAATGAATCCGCTTCATGTGTTCAAGTGTGCAATTCGATAAATTTTGTCAAATGTATATGCACTTGTGTAACCAGCAACTCAATGCAAATTCAAAACACTGTCATTGTGGAATGTTCTCTCATTTGCAGTCCCTCCCCAGCTTTGGGCTGCAGGCCATCCCAGACAAACTTCTGCACACTGTAGATTAATGAGGTTTTTTCTAGGGTTCTATATAAACGGAGTAATACAGTAAGTAATCTTTGAGTCTAGCTTTTTTTTTTTTTAAGCTTAGCATAATGTTGTTACCTGTTTCAGTAGTTCATTTTTCTTTATTGTTCAGTGGTATTCCACCATATGAATATGCCACAGTCAGTCCTCTAATGAAACACACCTGTGATTTTTACAGGTATTTTGGGCTATTTTTCGTAAAACATCTGACTTGGAAAAGATTTTTTCTTATGAATGCATAGACGATTCCCTGAATTTTTGTTAGATGGTAGAATGAACTCTGATATGTATGTAATATCTGTTTTTGCTTATTGCAATAAAAATAGCTCATCTGTACACTTCACGTTTTGAAGATTTGTGAGGATTCTATAAAAAACATGTGACTTCATAGGACCAAGCATTTATCTTTGTCTTCAGATGACACCACATAAAAATTGTTTATTTGGTGAAGATTATTTTTCTTCCAAGCATGAGGCACAGCATTTTCTACATCTGGATTTTTGAAGAATTTATGCTTCCCCCATTTGCCTTTCTCATAAAAATCATTAGACATGACACTTTTATCTGATATATATAAGATCATATTCTTTAAAAAATCATGCAGATATTATACTATGTCCATAGCAAGCTCTTAGAAAAAAATTACTTTCTTAACAGTGGCAATTGTGGATGCCACGTTGTAGGTATTTAGGGGATATTGCCCTGAAGTCCTGCAATGGAGGAAGGTGCATTAACATTCATTCTTACTACTGTTTGAGAAGGAACACCTTAAATGCTTTCAAAGGTTCTGGGTTATAGGGTGAAACAAGGCTTTAGTGACTGTGGTGACTCTTGGTAGGGCATCCTTTAATGCCAATTGGTGCATCCATGTATGTGTATGTAGCTATATGCATACACACACATATATATTCATTCTCACCTCTCTCTGAACTTTGATTTGCCTTGAGCAGTGATTGAACATTAAGAACATTAGGATTCCATGTTCCTAATGCCCTGCTCTATGGACCTTGATGCTTTTCAATGTTCTTCCCTTCCACATCTAATCCAAAATGTTACTAAGATTACTACAAGAGCAGTACAACACTGTTCAACAGAGCTGCAGCCTATGTTCTAGAGTGAATGAAATGTGATGTTCTTATATTAAGGATGGGGAAACACTGTCTTGATTTCTGTGACTTAATCTCTCATAGATATTTGTTATACTAAAATATTAAATATTAAAGAGGAAAATAAATGATAGCCGCACAAAGTAGGATTTTGCTTTTATACAAATTGCATCTTCTCCATGAATATGGGTGTGCCCACCACTAGTGAGCAGGATCATTCGTATAATCAACTCTCATTCATTTGTAGAGAAATTATTCTGAACAAATACGGTTTTTAATTTTGAATGATATTGTTACATTCTTTGCTATGTCAACTCATATCAATAAGATTCAGAAAATGTTTTGGGAGTTCAGGTGTTGTGACTTACTCATTGTATTCTTAACTTAATACAACATCAATAAATCAAAAATAAAACACTGTGGGATTGAAACCAACTTACACTTATGATATGCTAACTTCTCTAAATGGTAAAAATAACCTATGATTTTATCTTAGTCCCAAATCCTTAAATAAAACCAAATAAAATGGGCCCTGAACCATACATTATAATGGCATTTTTTTTTTTAATCTTGCTCTTGAGAAACTCCTACACTGATAGGGGAGATGAGCTTACAAACCATCTCAGTAGTCAATAAGAGCTATAATAGAGCAGTAGACTAAAGAAAGGAGGGAGAAGAGGGCAACATCAGAAAAGTAGGCACAAAGATGTGACGTCTTGAGCTGGGTCTGGAAAAATAAATGGGAGTTTCCATACAAATTATTCTCCACAGTAAAGGAGGATTTCCAAACATCATTATTAAAAGAAAATGAACTGTATGCCCATATGGTGAACTTGGGAAACTAAAAGAATTTCAATATGGAGATGCTAATGGAGAAGTGGGATTTATAGGAAGAGTGGGTGCAGATGAGGACAAAGTCCATAAGATGAACAGTTTCCCTACATTCAGGAAGTTTTGGAAAATCCCCATTCATTTTTAATGAGACAAATGACAAATCTGACCTCAGTTTTGAGAAAATTGATATTATGTGTTATAGAGAATGCATTGGTACTTTGAGAAAATGGAAGGTGGGAGACCAGTTAGAAGGCTATTATAATAATCTAGATGGAAAAAAATGTAGATTTAAACAAGGAAATAGCAGAGGAAATAAAGAGATAGATTCTCTAACTATTTACAGGAGAAAACTGGAAAAAATTGTGACTGATATATGTGAGAAGTTACATGGAATTGAGAGAGACATAGAGGAGTCTAAATTTAGGTAAATTCCACATGGCAGCAGATGCAGAAAGGGAAAGAGCAATTAACATCTGTTTGAAAGATTATCCACCATTAATGTCAAAATTGAATGCCCTGGAATTCAGTGAGTCACTTAGAGATGGTAGATAAAAATCAGGTTTTAAATATAGAAAATTATAATGATGGAAGGGAGCCAGGGTATCTACTATACCTCAAACACCTATTATGTGCTATAAATGTGTAATTCCTTTTGAGTCCCAATGCCAATCCTGTGAAACAAGTACCACCCTCATCTAAAGAGAATTTATCAGAAAGAGTAGATTTTGTTTCTGCCATTTACCACCCCAAGTCATTTGGCTAGTAAGTGGCAGAAACAAAATCTGAACCCAAGTCTGCCAAAATCTATAGAATGTTTAAGACTCAAAACAATAAAATGATATTAGAATTGAGCAGAGGAAGAAAATAATAACTGCTGAACTTATAATTTTAAAAATGAAAGTATGTCTTTTATCTAATTTCTAGTTCTATTCTCTGATACTTTCCATGAGGATAATTCATCACCCAAAACTATCTAGAATTTTGCTTAAAAGTCAATAGTATATCCTTAAAGGTTATCTTCACTCTCATAGAATCTTGTGTAACAGTTTGATATATATAAAAATCTGTAAGGTGACCACACTTCTCAGTTATGAGAGACATTAGAAAGCAATGTGGTCTATACACTTTTATTAATAGCACACCCAGTCACACTCAGAAGGGTTTCCAATTTAGATACTAAATTATGTGGTTGCACTAAACATTTAGCTCCAAGGCTTAGAAGTCTGACTGGCCATCTTTCTCCAGTAATGTGAATTGCAGCAAGAGATTTAGCAAGAATTTGGATTTTAAGTAAAGTCCCCAAAACTAAGATTGAATGTATTTTCTGTAAATGTATACCACGCTGCTAATAAACTTCCTGCTGTGTGATAGATACAAAATTGATGCATCTTCACAATGAAACTTAAATTACTTTTATTTTCAGTCTCTTAACTCCAACAAATGCTCATTTAGGAGTTAGGCTGCTTGGGACCAGACATCGGAAACTGCTATGCTTTTGAAAGGTTATAATTATGCAGGATATATATTAGGTCTGTATGTTTTTATTCTTTAAGATGAGCTCACATGGGAAAGCTCAGTTTCTATATTAACTGGATGATTTTGTCCGAACATATCTGAAACTGAGTTATTCTAGAAAATTAATGTATATACTTTTTATTGAACTACTAGGGCATTTATCTTTCTTACATCAAGAGATCTAGAACCTCCTGAATTAGGGAGATGGATTACCAAGCATGAAACTAAAACAAAATGAGCCAGATAGTCTAGACCCGCACTGTCTAATAAGCATTTGAAATATGATTAATTTAAGATATAGAAATGTGACTAATTTGAGACATAGTATAAGTACAAAATGCGCATGAGATTTCACAGACTTAGTATGATGAAAATGATGTAAAATATGCTATTGTTTTTATATTGATTAGTGGCTTAAATGATAATATTTTGGATACCTCAGATTAAATAAAATCTACTTTACTTTAATGTGACTATTACATGGTATTTCTATTAGACAGTGCTCCTCTATAGGTAAGTCATCTAGTTATGTTGAAACCTGGAAAATGATCCCATTCTGCCAAATGAGGGGCACAGGTGGGATATAATGATTGCCAGGGACCCAAGAATGCTGTAATCCTGCCTTGCCAATCATCCCTCTTCACCCCTACTCTATTCATATATAAATACAACAAATAATTACGTGTTATTGTATAAAGAGGTTCCTAATATTCAATAACTGCCATTGTGGAACTTTTAATTAAAAAGATAAATTAAGGCAAATAACTTGGGCCCTAATGCCAAAGTCAGGCTATGGTGACAAGAACAACAGCAGTACAACAATAGCAACCACCAGAATAACTAACACTGATAGCCGTGCTGTTCTAAGAACGTCACGTATTTTAACAGACGAAGTGTTCTGTGTCCCCGTTTTACAGAAGAGCAAAATGAGACGCAAGGAAATTAAGTTGCCCCAGGTATTCAGGTAGTAGATGTTAGGGAATTGAATCCAGAAGTCTGGCTCTAGAGTCTGGTCTCTTAACCACGATGCCATATTGCCTCTTAAAATCCATTACCCAGTCTTAGGGCTATGCCATTGCCCATGTCCTAGACATCAGAGAGAAAGACTGGGGAAGTTGTACACCAGGAGCCTAGACATCAAAGAGAAGGACTGGGGAAGTTGTACACCAAGGAGCCTGAGCCTAGCTAAGTTATTTCACCAAGCTACATAAAAGAAAGTTGGGCAGTTATGAAAGCATAGATTCTCGGCTTTTGATATAGATTGACTGTGCCCTCTGGTAAGCAAGACCCAATGAGTATCTTAAACTCTAATCAATCTGGTCAAATTAGCAGCAGCAACTCCCCAGATGAAAGCTGTGGGGGTGGGATGGAGTGGGGAGTAGGATAGGAGAGATATGTAACAGAGAGTGTCCTGACGTGCTGAAGGGAGGTGAAAGGTCACCCTTCCCTACATTTGTCTGCTCTCTTGCCCTTTGATCTATTGAACTAAAATCTAAGTTGACAGGGTGCTTTGGTCCCACATTACTGAGGCTAATCTCTCAGTACATACCCTGGGTCCAGTATACCTTCACTAGACCAGTGAGATAGATTATATTGAGTAAACTTCAAGGCTATCCTGTGTGCGAAGGAACCCCACAGCATTCCTAGACCAGAACTTCAGTCATATCAAGAATGGCCCAATTATGTTGTCTGACCAAATTCACCAGATTGTAAAACAGTTAAGGATTGCTTCCAAATACTAAAATGAGTGCAGTATAAAAATAGGCCACATTTGAAGAGTTTAAACACTTATTATTAATTTTGATTAGAAGAATTAAAACCAAAATGGCATCTAACTTTCTCCGTAGAAATTGCAGTCCCCAAATTACTAAAATTCGAAATTCTTCCATTCCTGATTTCATAGTTTTCAGTTTGCTTTTGGTCACTTAATGCTCAGTGTCAGATGTTTGAGTGAAATCTGTGTTCTTTCTTAAGACCATTTTCATTTGAGTAGGTTGGCTCCTTTTACATCTCCAGTATTAAATTAATGCAGCACTTAGTGTTTCCCGAACCCCATTTGTCCAAAACAGTTCATTGTCAGCAGTACACATAAGAAGATCATAGCACTAGCTCTAGACCCATACAATTCAAAACTGTTTATTGCTCCTGAAGTAACAACATTTCATGAGCAAAGAATGTTCCTCTGTTACCTTTGCCACCCATGGACAATTTGGGTACACAGATAAAGCAGGTGAGAATAGAGATAGTCTTGATTTCAGTTGTGCTGGGATTCTTACTATCCAAAGTTCACAAACTTCTAATTTAAAGTCATATAGAGTACATGAAGAGATTAATTTTTAATTTCGCAAACCCTTTTAGGGGCGGGGGAAGTAGTAGGGAAATGTCAAGGGAAGGTAGAAGACCATTACATAAATGCATAACCACTACATGCCATAATTTTTAATGCACAGTGATCCTAGGCTGCTAAAGATATAGCCAACCTGATATCTTGAACTTGGCCTATGAGATGAGGATTTTCTCCTCTTGTGAAAAAAAGATGAGGAAGGGATTGAGTGGGAAGGAGGCCAGCGGAAAAGAGACACCTTATCCTGAAAACCCTGTGGTGGTTCAAGAACTCTTACCTGTCCACAGAGAGATACACAAAATATGAGAATAAGAGTTTATAAATATTTATGGAAATTTGGCTTTGCCCCAACATTTAACTCCCTCCTCAGTGAACCCATATGACTGAACAGAGGTATGTATCAGTTCACGGGTAGTCTACCTCACATGGTGAAATGTTTGTGGCATAAACTGCATGCTGGTTATGAGCAAGGCTGGTCTTCCATGGATAGGAAATTTTTTTTAATAAAATAAAATATTATGTTGCCCTTCACCACAGTTTGTTTGAGAAGTGCTACTATAGAAGTGTTCTTTTAGTGCCTAAAATAATGTGTCCACCATATATAGGGTCTCTTTTCTCTCACCCCTCTGACAAGCTTGGCTGTTTTAGACTTAGTGGAGCGCCCCATCATTTTCTTTGCTCATGTTTGTATAGTATCCTTATTCAATAAGAGAAACATTCCAGAAGGAACCCCAAAGAATGAGACAGTAAAATGTTCTTTCTGTCTACAGCCTTCAAGGTTAATATTTTTTCTCTATTAAACTTAATGTTGGCTGCTCCCAGTGATATATAAGAAAGTGTCTTCTGCTTTTCAATAACATCTTTAAATTACTCTGGACCAGTGATTTCTGGAAGATAAGAGTTAATCCCAATGAAGTTACTGGAATTGTTATCTCCCATCAAAAGAAACCATGCCTCTTAACGTGGGTTGTCTGTTATGGCTTTCAGTCTCATTTTTTTTTAGTTTTGGACCCAACTTACCTTGATGTTCTAACTTATAATCACTCTTGTATCTCCTGAAACCCATGTTCATCCCTTATAATAATATTTCTACAAATGTTACATATGAAAAAATGAGATTGGAACCATGTTTGAAAAATATAAACGCTTTTTCAAAAAAGTTGTTAAGGATAAAATTATAATTTTAATAATTCATATCCAATGTAAGAACAGAGAAAAATAAAAAGATACATATTTGAGCCTATACAGCTGTTTTCATGAAACTCTGACATTGATGAATAAATTTAATATTACCAATTATTACCTTAAAAGCAAAAATATGATATGGATTTAATATCTGAGGAATAAGATATTAGGTATAAAATTAAATTTTTGGTTCACCATACAATCATGATTTCTGTCTTCTCTATGGAGCAAAAAGATGAATGGCTTATAGGAGACATCTTACAGTGCTATAAAAGAAGCATATAAAAGTGCTACTGATGAAGAATCATCAAATTAAGGGGAATAGGGTTTAAAATTCTCTCCCAAGTGAACACCAGTAGCTTTGAGATTGATATTACTAAACTATCTCTATTTTTTTTTTTTTTTGCATGGGCAGGCACCAGGAATTGAACCTGGGTCTCCCGCATGGCAGGTGAGAACTCTGCCACTGAGCCACCATCGCACCACTCTAAACCTTCCTTAAAGTTGATTGGCTATGTGATTGGATTGTCTCACTCTAACCCTCCAACAAATACTTTTCTCAGGTTATAGCCTAGAAATACAAAAACTTAAAATGATTCAAAGACATTCTGAGAAAGATATTTAAAAACAGTTACAGATAGCCTGGACACGTATCTCAGGATCACATCATACACACGTGTAAAGGGGTAACAGTTAAAGAAAATTGATCCTACACATGTGCAAATCTATAAATTACTATCAGTGCTAGCCCCACTACCAATAGAATAAAAATTGATGGTGATGATAATATTTACTAGAGCCACTATAGTAAATAGTGTAGTATTTACTGCAGACTGCATTAATGATTACTTCTATATATTGGGTTCTTGCCTTAATAATACCTGAAGAGATTCTTCACAATTTAGGATTTTAAAAGCACTCCTACCAAAAGTCTGAGCCGAGGCAGCTTCTCTGTACTCTGTGAAAGGATTTGCAGCTTACTAAATTCGTATAAATATAAATATATATAGTAAAACAAAATACAGATATATAACTACATTGATGTTTTGTGGTACGTTATTAGTCCATTCTCACTGAAAGGTTAGAGGAAGGTCAGCTAATTTAGAGGGAAAGATGAATGAGAAAAGCAGGAGTTAATGTGGTCACTTTTGCTCCAAGATGCACTCTCTTCTATGGCTCTGTTTCCTGATAAATCAACTTAAAACATTTTTTTTTAACTTAGACCTCAAATATATAAACCCAGTCATAATGAAAGGTTAAAAAACAAAAAACCTTGGAAACAGCATACCCATCCCTCACATCCTTTGGAATTAGTATTTCATCGGTCAGGACCCTGGTGAGAGCACACTACCATGTTCCTATTTCTCTGTTTTTAGGGTTTTGGGTATCCCAGACACGTAGTAGCAGAGATTATCTTTGATATCTGATTAAGGAGATTATCTTTTTCCTTTAAACAACTCTAAAGATAATTTCCATATCTCATGATCCTGTGAAAGTACAACTGCAGTCTTCCTTTAAAATACTTTCCCTTCATCTAGCCAACATTCAATCATGCAGAAGTATGATTGTGTATTAGGAGGGTGAGACAGAAGTAGGAGAGGAAAGCCTCACCTTTATTGTTTGTAATAGAAAATTCCATCATACGCCTACATATAAATTGATGTACTCTTTAGTGGTATCAAGTCTATAGGAAATCAGTTGGAGACCTGAGAATTATATAGTGCTAGTGTGTTTATTGGCTAACTATATATGAGTTTTTATATTTGATGTATATTCATATTATAAGCTTCTTTATGGAGTTGGTGTTATGACACTTAAAGGTTATTTAAAAATGTGTAATTCAGTTTTTTATTTTAATATCAAGGAAAAATTCACAGGAAACTCAATTACTGTGTATCCATCCTCTTCCTGAATTAGTAGGGTGTAACAGATGTGATATTTCATTCCCAAGAAAGGGATTTGCTATTATAACAGACAAAATCCTATTTCATTCATTGTATGAAGGTAGTATTATTAAACATCTTTCTCTTCCTCTTTTTTTCATTTCCTTTAATAGTTGGTGTCCTGTGATCCTACAGGAATTCATGATTTTGAATTTTATTCACTATGCAGTTTCTTTTTTTGCCCATTATTTTCATTTAAAAATAACTATATCTTACCTTCTCTGTCTTTCCCTTTAACTTTCATCATAATATTTTTCTTTTAAACAGAAAAATTACAATGTTTTCGGCTACAGTAAACCAGGCATTTGCTCATTGGGCATGGTTTCCAAGCTATAGAACCCTATAGTAAATGGCCTATGGCTACAATCTAAAATATAAAAACATTTAAAACAGATCTTTTTGGTTTGTCATGGAATTGAGGAAATCCCTAGGGATACTGGGGCTCCCTCTTTCCCATCTCTTCTCTCCACAGGCTTTTTCCCTACCCATTTTGGATAGCCTTAAGAAGCCTTCCATAGCAACCCTTGATATCCTTCAAGAATGACTGAAAAATCAGTAGATTTGAAGTATCTACAAATTCCAAAAGAAAAGGTATCAGCAAATACACAAAAGAATGATTCTTGGAGTCTTAAAGAACCTATGTCTGGGGGTGCACTGGTGGTTCAGTGGTAGAATGCTTGCCTTCCATATGGGAGACCGGGTTTGATTCCCAGACCATGCACTAAAAAGAAACAAACAAACAAACAACAACAAAAAAAACACCTGTATATAATCAGTAGTTCCTAGGATGAAATAGTGAGGTAGCTGTGGAAGTAAAGAGGATTAATGAGCAAAATTGCAAGAGGGACAAGCCTCTCTTTATGAAGAAATGTTGGTCATCTATTGTTTTCTTCCCTGGGATTAATGACCAATTTCAGTATAAGTTAAGTACCAAGATCAGCTCCCACAAAGGGGAAAGTGAAACCATAGTGAAACTTCTGCTCAGGACTTGCACAATATTTTAGAAATTCTCAAAGCCCTAAAATTACACCTATTTTTCCCGTATCATCTATTTGCTAAATGTTGAAATTATGCTTAAGCTTTATGGGGCAGTGGGACAGTTTTCCATAGTTTTGTAGAATTAAGGAAATAAAGTTCCACTGAGCTTTTTCCCTCAGTGCATAGCTCATTTTCTTCTCAAGAAATGTAACGACTTTGAAAGCTACTTGGAGTGGAAGCCCAAAGAGCAAAACTCACAGCTTCTGAAGACTGACTGAATATTCCATAGCCTTTCAGGGATAAGGAGGTAGAGGCCTATCAGACTCAAGCAAAATTCTGTAACTTGCATGTGAGGAAGTAGTAAAAATCAAAGATGAGCCAATTCTTAGTAAAATGACAACCCATCCAATGGTCCCTCTCAATCCATGATTGGAGGGCTGTAATTAAATCCTCACCCTATCTTCCTTACAGAAGAAAAGGGAACCCTGTTCAGAAACAAATGTATAATATCAGCCAGAGTCTTCATTTTTCCTGTATATACAGTATTCACTTGCAAAAAAAGATTAATAGAGGTGAATAAACAGGAAAATGAGACCAATAATCAAAAGAAACAAATAAAATAAATAGACCAACAGAGAGTCCAACATTGGAGTTCATAGATATAGGCATAATAAAAAATAACTAACTATTAATATATTAAAGAAAATAGAAGCAAAGGTGCACTATATAAACATAAATGGATGGAAAATGTAATCAGAGAATTTAAATATATAAAGAAGAAACAAACTTACATTCTGGAACTGTGAAATGTAGTATCTAATATCAAGAACTCACACAGGATGGGTTTAACAAAAGAATGGACATTCAGAAAGTAATGTGCACTCAAAGATAGGCTAATTTAAAATATCCGAGTAAAGTCCATAGAGAAGAAAGAATAATAATTTTTAGGAAAAAAAAGGCAAAGAAAATTATAAGAAAAGTGTGAAGTACAGTGATTAATTCAAAGATATGGGTAATTGGAACCCTAGAAGGAAAGGACTAGGGGCATAGAATGGTGAAAAATCAATATCTAAAAAGAAAACCAAGATGTTTCAGAAAATGATTAAGGGCATCAAATAACAGATTCAAAAGCACAAAAGCAACCAACTAGGTAATTTGTTTGGATTTTTCTAACCAACCAAATTAGAAAAACATCACATCAAGGTACATTATAGTCAAATTGTTGAATACCAAAAAAAAAAAGATAAAATTTTTAAAGCAGTTGAATATGCTATCCCAAAATGTAGCAATAAGAAATATAGTTGAATTTCAACAGAAGCTATAGAAGACAGAACAAAGTGAAAGAAATAAATGTTAAAAGAAAAATGCTAATCTAGAATTTTGTACTTAGAGAAAACATCCTTTGACAAAAACAAAAAGAACTCATCAGCAGCATACTGTATTGTAAGAAACATTAAATATTAAAAGAAGTGCTTTAGACTGAAGGAAAATGATTCCAAAGAGAAGCATGAAACATTAAGAAAGACTGAAATACACCAGAAAGGAAAAATATGTAGGTAATTATGAAGGAATATTTGCTGTTTAAAATAAAGGAAATAGAATGTTTAAAACAAACAAAGGTAAACAAAATAATGTCATATGCAGTCTGTAACATATACAGAAGTAAAATAAATGACAGCAATAAAGAGTAAATGGAATTAAAATTATGTTTCATTCATTTTTCAGGAAGTGATAAAAGTACTAATTTAAGCTTGACTTTAATTACCAAGGATGCATGTTTTAATACCTAGGGTAATTCCTATAACAAAAGATCATATGACATGCACAAAAAAAAAGCTCATAGAGGAGAAAAATGAAATAATAAGATACAAATCATTTAATCAATCCAAAAGAAGGGAAAAAAGGAGCCAAAAGGAGATGGGACAAATGAATATTTAATGTTAATACATATTATAAAAATAGTGGTTTTCTATTTATTATAGCAATATAAAATTTCCTTTATAAATAAGTGTATTTAAATTTTAAAAGTAAGCTGATTGAAAGAAAAACATGAAAATGATGACTGTATATAAATGATTAAAATTAGGGAAATGCTAGCAAAATAAATATTGAGGTGGAGTAGAAAGAATACTTTCTGAATTCAGCAAACTAGATTCAGTCCTGACTATCACATTAACTGACTATATAACCAGGAGAGAGCAATTTGTCTTTGTAAACCAAAGGATGGTTTTATAAGAATCTTTATCTCTAATACACCCATGATTCTTCATTCACATTTTCTGAGTGTATTACTATTATTTGCCTTGCCTGAATATTTCTCTATGTAATGATAATGTTGTTAATGGTCAATATATTGTTCGTTTATATTAAAAATAAAAAAGAAATTCACCTACAAAGTGAATTTATACAATTGAAGGATATAGATTATTGAAATGAAATTATGTAGAATATGGGTAATTGTCTTTTGGAATTCAGCCATTCATGCACTAAATGTATATTGAGCTCTTAATATAGGGTAATCTTTGTGCTAGGCCCCAGAGATAGTGAGATGAAAAAATCATTTCCATTTATTACTAGAAACCCATCATTGTGAACAGTGGTGTGTGCCAGAGTAGAGGTAAATCCCAGATTTACTGATGGCACAAAGAGAGGAGTTATTTATTTTATAGAGTGAGACAGAGAAATCTCAAGAAAGGACCAGACATTTTGTGTTTTAAATGATGAATAGATTAATTAATTGGATAAGAGATAATTTAATATCTTTGGAAAAAATATTGCAAGTAAACTATTTTTAAAAATATAAAACTTGCCATAAAATGAATTACTTTACTTTTTAGCATCATAGTCTCTGTAATCCAGATCTTGTGTTATATTCAATTTAGTTTGTTCTTTTAAGGCTTGTTTTGCTTCTGAGGTAAGAGATGCTAATAAGAGAGCTAAGAAAGAAAATCAAGGTGTTTTCCTATGTTGATTTCTTCAGTGCTTTTTTTGATTCATTATCCACTTGCTCTGTAGTTTAAATTTCTTCCTCTGAAAATAGATGGAGAAAATAAAATAAATTCTGATATATACTTGACTCTTAGAAAATCATCTCTTAAGCCATAGAATAACTGCTTGGAATATATACTCATAAATCAATATAATAATAGTAAAAAAATTTCTTCACAATGATATAACACATTTCAGGATTCTAAAAGCAGATTTATCTGAATTTTATATACACAATAAACTATTCTCAAGGTAAATAAATATTCATATTATGACTTTTAATATTTTAACTGATAACAAATCCACCCCACTTTGGAAAAATATTTAATCAAGAATTATAATACAAATAGATCAAAACCATCTCTGTATGCGAACAATTTACTACTTTTGGGATTCTGGAGAAAATCTCAATTATGTAGATGAAATATAGTGTGTGCTTTTGGATTATACATTATGTAACATAAACTACTGTTAATCACCCAATTCTTATGTCATGACACAAAAAATGAGGGTCAATGTCATTTTAATATATACAATGTTGGCATAAGTACTAAATATACATTTTCTGAGAGATTTTTTTTTTAATTAAAGCAAAATTCTACATATCCCCTAAATGTTGCTTCTTCTTTCTGTCCCTCCTCTCTCCCCTATTCTCACCTGGGCTTCTACCACAATCTGTTAACTGGCATCACTACACCCATTCTTGCTCACATCTCTATGTTCTCCATACCCTAGCTAGAGTGGTCTTTATCAAAATGTAATTGTAATTGTCAACCTGTTGCTTACAATTCTTTAATGACTCTCCATTGCTCTTAGAATGAAGTTCAAAACCAACCATAAAATGACCTGTTTCACTTCTCCATAATTCTGTAGTCCTGCTCCTTGTATTCCAGTTACATAGAATTTTCAGTTGCTAAAATGTATCCTGCTCTTTCAACCCTTGTCTTTTATCTCTGCTCAAAGTGGTCTGCTTACTTTTTTCTTTAAATAGCTCTTTAGTCCCTCAACCATCTTTCCATCAAAAACCTTTCCCATTTGCTGTGACACTGTAAATTTCTTCTGTAAGAGCTCATGGCACCATGTATGTCCCCTTCACATGGCTCAGCCTACTGAACTTAAAATTGTCATCTTCATGATAATCGGTTTAATGTCTGTTTTCTCCACCAGACAATGAGTCCACCATAATCCAGCCCATGTGCTTTTACTCACCCTTGGCTCCCTACCCTCCAGCAGTGTGTGCCTGATACACAGTAGGAGTTTCCATAAACAATTATCTAATCTTCTTACCTAATATAAACTAAATAGAGAGTCACCACATCCGAGGTTTATTCCAATAGAATAAGACATAAACTGACTTTCGTTTGGATAAACCCCAAATTTCTTAATAATTTTCTAGTTGTGATTTATATAAAAGTAAAATACGTATTGAGTATTTAAATCACTCATATACGGAAAACAGACAAATAATAACCATATAAGAACAGACTTTATTTATCATTGGCAAAACATGTTATGATAATGATGGCATATAAAAACTACATTAACGTGAATTCATTATATGAGTGGTACTTTTCTAAGCAATTTGCAAATATTATCTTAATATGGCATGTATTATTATCATTATGTATTAGACATCCTCTTTTTATTGATGTTTTGAAATTGATTATTATAAACAATAACTCACTAATGCTTACATGTTATCGTCTTTTCTCAAGAAGCGGCATAATTTTACTCGTTCGTTATTATAAACTCCACATCCTCTAGCAACAGAGCAAACACTTAATACTATTTTGGTTGAACTACCATAAAGATCAAGACTGTGGTTGCTTGAAAAGTTGGTTTGAGCTAAATTATATTCCAAAAGTAACCGCTCTTCATAGAAAATGTAGAGCTTTCTACACACACAAAGCATAAAATAGCAGGGAAGTTCCACTGACTGTGAAGAATAGCAATCTGTCCTCTAGATAAATATGAGAAACTCATCTTCTTGGTCCTGCAGGCCAGAATCTGGAATTAGTGTCGCACATGTGAAAGTGACTTGGTAGATTCTATCTTTCCCTTGCCTAGAAAATAAACATTCCCTCGGCAAACAAGGGAGAAGTGAGTTGGCGGATGTGGGCGTTCAGCTTGCCTAGTCACATTCCATTTAGAATTTCTTTCCTTACAAAGTGAGTGCTTTGATGTTACCATTTTTAAAAATTCAATTTATTTTAATCGCACTTTCACGTAAAACAGCATCTTCATAACATCAGTTGCCTACTGAATCTTTTATAACTATTAGGAAAATGAACTCCATAAGTAGTAACTACTTCAGTGCAAGTTATTAGGAGATTTTAAAAGCATATTACTTTGGGGAGATGTATCTGAAGCAGCAGAATGAAAGAGACTATAGAGCTAATTTTTTAGATATTTGGGGAAAATACGAGCTAGATAATTGGGAGAGAAATTAAATTATTTAACTCAACAGATTTCCTGGTCATGAGTCAGTATTGGGTGAGGCAAAATGTACAGGACATGTTCAGATCAAGTTTTCCTAATGGAGAGGAATGGCATCCACAGTTGCTTTAATGTGACATCTTTGTTCTTTGATGCCACTTGATACTATTTCCCTGAAAAATCCTAATTAGGAATGAAGGCTACTGCAAAGGATAGAATTCTATATAGGATTTCTAGGATTCTGGTCCTTGTAAATAAATAAACCAACTAAAACTGTGTGGTTTCATAGATAAAGGTAGATGGTAGATAGATATGGATGTGCACATATTTGTAATATATAGATATATATGTTCACACCTACATTTAATATTTCACTATTATAGTAATTCTATGAATTGATTAATTTATTACTTCCAATGTAATGAAAAGGAAACTGACTCAAGTTTGAAATAGCAAGTGCCAGAGCCAAGACTCAAACCCTGAACCTACCAACTTGAAAGCTGTTGCTTAAAAAAAAAGTGTATTTAAGAAATTCTAATACATATACACAATAAAAAAATCAAAAGGTATGAAGAGTACATGGAGATAAGTAAATCTCCCTCTCATTCCTACTTCTGGCCTTCATTCCCCTTCCTTAGAAAAAAACCATTGTTATTTACTTACTTACATATCCTTCTGGTGGTGTTCCATGCATGACAGGCATTTTTATATATGCCTTCCTGTGTACTTATATTCTTAAAAAATGGTAGAATATCATATACACTATTCGGCATCTGTGTTTCTTTTTTTTAAACTAATATAGATTTTTTTCCATACCAGTAGATATAGAGCTGCCTCATTCTTTTAAGAAATTATATAGTATTCATTTATATATCATAATATTCATGAGGAGAATTTAAGTCGTCCTAGTCTTTTGTTTTTACAAACAGTGCTTTTACAAAGAGTATTGTTTTCATGTATTCCAATTAGTAATTTTGTGTTAGGTATATCTTTTTGTATATATCATATATATATAACTTTACTTAGGTTTAAATGCTAGCCTTGCCCCTAGCTATAAAAATACTAAGATTTCAGCATGCTTCACTTATGTATCACCCTTTGTCCTCTTCCCCTCCCAATTTTTATTGACTAGATCATTTCTACATAGTCAGGCGCTTGTAATATTTTCATTAATTTTTGTAATCATAGTTTCTGTACCATTTGTCTTGCAATGACAGTTAAAATTATTCAATGCCTCCTTTTCATCCCTTTGCTATAGTTTCTCTGTTCACCACTTGGTTGAAAGTCATCTTCTAAGATTATTTTGATGAAGGGCTCATGTAAATTATATTTTCTGAGTTCCCAAATGTTGAAAAAAAGTTATCTTATTGCCTTTAACATTAAACAATAAAGTAACTTGTTTATTAATCAGTGTTCAATCCAGGAAACAAAAGCCATTATTATAAGTATTTTAAGTAACCTTCAGAAATGTCTTGCAGAACAATACAAAAATCATCCGATAGCAGAATGAAAATGTCTATGTCAACCACTGAAAATGTTGAATTTTTAACTTAAACTCATAGCTGAAAATCAGAGCTCATGAAGCTATAATAGTAGCCACTGCTGCTTCTATCATCATATCTGCCTTTTGATAACTAAAAATATGGAGAATAGAAAATTAATGCTGCTGCAGAAAAACTTATGCCCATTTTTGCTAAAAAGGGGCAGAAAGATGGACTCTACAACACTTTTGCTTTCAAATCTCACATGAGGGTATCCTATTGGTGACTCCTAATATGTTTTAAGAATTGTATCTGCAAATGAGTCTGGGAAGTGTTATTTTATCTTGCCCTCAACCATAGTCTTGATACTTACTTGAAGGAAGAATAAATTAACTCATAGTACCCAAATATCTTTTCTTGAGGAACTTATAAGCAAGTTTGCATTCTCCATGTTGTTGTGAAGGAAACTAATGATAACCTCTTTTCCCCCCTTTTTTTGGTAACCTCACATTTTCTTAGGTACTCAAAACATTCTTCACATTTCAAAATTTTATTATGACATGTCTTATATTGATCATTCTGTGTCTTTTCATTCGGGAACACATGATATCCTCAAAATGATGTGTATTTTTTAAACTGTCATTTATATCTGGAAAATATCTAACTCTAGCTATCTATCCTTCTGTCTATCCTTCTGTCTGTCTATCTATCTATCTATCTATCTATCTATCTATCTATCTATCTATCTATCTATCTATCTATCTATCTATCTATCTATCTATCTACCTATCTATCTATCTATCTACCTATCTATCTACCTATTGCATTTACCTGTGGAACATTGATATGCATGGACTAATATCTTTTCATTAGTCTTCAATATCTACATATGTTGGTTTAAAACCTTTTATACTTTGAAGTTATTTTCATCTTAATTTGCTCACTCTTTTCATTCTTACCCTCCTTGTCTCTGCATTTTCAGCAGTGTCTGTTCCCTTTTTCTAGTTTCTTCATTTCTGTGAGGGTGAATTAATTTGCTAGCTGCTAAAATGCGATACACTGGAACTGGAACAGCTTTTAAAAAAAGGAATTTAGAAGTTGCAAGTTTACAGTTGTAAGGAAGCTAAAATGTCCAACTTAAGGCACCAACAAGAGGTTACCTTCACCCAAGTAAGGCCGATTGGTCTGGGACAGCTCTTCTCAGCTGGGAAGTCATGTGACTGGCATCTGCTGGTCCCTTGCTCCTGCTCCATTGCTTTCAGTCTCTGTCTCTTTGGAGGTTCCTCACTTTGCTTTTCTAGGGCTGGCTTTCATCCCTTGGTTTCCCTTGGCTCTCTGCAGTTTCTGGCTTAACATCTCATGGTGACGTCTGCTGGGCTCCAAGCATCTCCAAACATCCGTGTCTCTATTTCCACAGATACCAGGTCAGCTCTGCTCTGAAGTTTCTATCAGCTCTCTTTCTGTAGGCTCTGAGGCTCTCTCCAAATTGTTTCTTCTTTTAAAGGATCCCAGTAAACTAATCAAGACTCCCCTGGAATAGGTGGAGTCACATCTCTATCTAATCAAAAGTTAACACCCACAATTGTCTGGGTCACATCTCCATGGAGATAATTTAAACCAAAGATTCCAACAAACATAATTAAATCAAGATTAAAAGAAGCTGAAGCTTCACAAGATTGGATCAGGTTTAAAACATGGTTTTTCTGGAGTACATAATACTTTCAAACTAGCACAGAACGTTTCATCTTTGCATCCTTCTTTCTGTACTTCTATCTGTCAATGATTTATCTCTATCTGCTATCTCACATATATTCTCTGAGCTCATATATGTTTCCAGTGAGATCTTATTTTATACAGGCAATTGCTTCATTATATTTATTGAATTATTTCATAAATGCATGAATGCTTGATTGATGCAATATTCATTTCTTCAAAGAAAATTGTTTATTCTTTGTTAGCATTCTTTCTTCCCATTTGTTTTTCCTGTTCCTTTTCTCCTTTATTTTGCTGGTTCCCTCGTATAGATCCTGTCATAGTTTTCTGCTGTTATTATTATTTAGTCATTTTTTAAAGATATGAGTGCTTTTTGGATCAGCTACCAATCAAGCAAGGAGTGGTCCAGGCAGGGATGCACAGGCAATACCAGCTGACACAAGGTTGTATATGCATAAATTCTTTTAGTCGTTACCTCTCCCTCCCCAGACAACTGATATTGGCAGCTGCTAGACTGCCTATAATGTAACCTTTCTCCACCATTCTGCACCTCAAACATTTTATGCTACAAATTATCATGTCTGGGTAATTCCATTTTTTTTTGGTTGATTCTCCCTTGATTTACTTTACCCTTATACAATTTCCAAGTTAATTTTTCTCCAAAATTCCAAAGGAATATTATACTTAACCCTCATTGGAAAATATCACTGTGCTTTGTTGGTTTCATCAGAAATCTGGGGCTGTAGGAATACTCTTCCAGCCTCTTCCTGCACCTTATTCAGCCTTCATTGTACTTGGCAGTCTTTCTCATATATTGCAGTTGGATTACAGAGACCTCCTGGATTCATCTAAGATGAAACCACCCAAATCTCTTACTCTCCATTACTATGCCAACCTACTTTAGCACTGTCTTCACTACTATTTTTATAGGTACTCCACCATCTTGCTCAAGAAGATAGTGTAGTTCTCTATTGCGTACTGAAAAATATTCTTTCATTCAGCCATTCAGTAAACGGTTATTAGCCTCCTTCAATATGCCAGGCACTGTTTTAGGCCCTTTTGTGGCTGTCACAAACAACGCAAGCAAGATCTCATTCTCAGGTAACTTAAATTCTAATGTAAAGAGAAAGAAATGAGAAATTATCAGATCATGTTAAGTGCTACGAAAGTAATAAAATGTGCTAGAGAGTGCCACAGTGGCTTTTTGGATTGCTTTTCAAAAAGAAGTTATTGGCATTGATACCTGATTAGTGAGATCTGAATCCAAGATGGTTCTGGCAAAGGGAACAGATATGGTAATTAGTTTACCCAAATAGAAGAACAGAAAGAAGGCTAATATGCCTGATATGCAGCAAACCAAGGAGAACTGTGGTTGAAGATGGCACTGGAGTGAGGCAATGGCCAGATGGGATGGCCTGGCAGAACGTCATAAAGGATGTGGGCTTTATTCTAAGTTTAGTAGGAAGCCATGGGGGGATTTTAATTAGGGAATTGACATATTTTTTATCGAGATCACTTGGCTGCTGAATGGAGACTGGTTGGGAAACCATGAACTAATCAAGCGAGGGTGGGATGACATGGATGTAGATGACCATCTCCTGAAGGCCCTTCAAAGTCCTTTGCCAAATCCTACTTTTTCAAGCTCACTTCTTGTTTTCCTTCACACATTCTCTTAATATTCACCCTTATGTGGAGGGGTGGTTTCTTGCTTATGGTAGTAATAACTGGTTCCATTTGTCGAATTTTTTCTGAAGTTATTTGGTATCTTTTGTGGTAGGAATAATATTGATATGATACCTATTTTTAATCATACAATACATTCAGCGTTAAAAAAGCAGACATTTTAAGATTGAAGCTCCTAGAGAACTCTTGTAACGAAGAATGGGGCTTTGAAGCACTTTAAAATGACAAAATGCATGCGGAGAGAATAGTTATTTGATAATTGAATGATCCAGATATCAGCATTCAAAGCCACTTTTCCATCGTAGCTTTGATATGAACCCAAGGTATAATAAATGACATGGAGTTTTAGGAGCGCCATGGGTATGCCAGTCCTTCCTTTAGTCATTCAGACATTATCACTGAGTGGCCAACTCTGAAGTTTTTGCCCAAAGAGTGGGGGTAGAGGAGGAGAACAGAAGCAGCTCCTTGTGTACTAAAGATGGACCAAGAAATACAGCATTAGCATCAGGAAGCTTCACAGGTGCTCGGCAAATCAAACTTTATACAGTCCAAACTCCTCCTCGGAATATTCAAAATTCTCCATCACTTACTCCTCAGGCCTCTCATTCTTAGCTGATCATTTCCTCATTACCATTCTTCTCAGCAATGTTTAGTCATTTATTTTGTTTTACCTGGCAAAGTAAGGGAAGTTTTGAGGGCAATGATGCAAAAGGAGGTTCCAGGGAGAGCATCTTGTAGCAGCTGATTAAAATTGTTGAAATGAACCTGTTGCTTTGTAACATCGTGAAGCCGAATTGATTTAAGATCAAAACCACCAGGATAGGCAACAGTGGCTCAGTGGCAGAGTTCTTGCCTGCTGTGCTGGAGACCCAGGTTCGATTTCTGAAACCTGCCCATGCAAAAGAAGAAAAAAAAAATCAAAACCACCCATCTTGCCTTACCGCAGCTGCCTCTTATTTTGTCTCATTTCTGCTACCTTGTGTTCATACCTGCTCTTCCCCTTTCTCACAGGACTGCAAAGCCACGGCCATCTTTGTCTCATTCGAAATTCACCAACTCAAGAAATATTTCTCGACATTCAAACAGATTTTGTGGGAAAGCTCTCCTAGGAATAAGAGATGAGGTTTTTCTTCCCACTAGAAGAATGATACACTCAAATTTCCTGAATAAAATATTTCTTGCAAGAAAGTAAGGAAAATCCTCATAGGTCAAAAATAAAGAGGGAGTACAAATCCAGAGAGACAAGCAAGAACAAAGCTGCCAGCTGTCCTGGGAATGTCTGCTGATCTCAGGAACCTGTCTCTTCGACTTGAGCAGTTTTCAGGGGACAGGTGAAAAGGCCTGAGACCTCTAAAAATTAACTTTTTAGTGGAGATCCCTGCAAAAAGCAAGACCCTAGATGGGTCACATTTTACCAGATAACAGAAAAAGCGGAGCCATCCTCCAAATTATTTCATGAAACTGAAATAACCTTGGTACCCTAATTAGACTAAGAGAATGAGAAGCAGGGAAATTACAGGCTGTACTCATGTATGAGTGTAGACAGAAAATTCCCAAGTACGATATTAAACTGCATCTGACCATGTAACAAAGATAAACTTTTATGATCAAGTTAGGCTTGTTCCAAGAAGGCAAGTTTGTTTCAACAGTTGATCTGCTAATCTGCTCTAGCTATTTAAAGGAGAAAAATATATGATCATTTCAATAGATGATGTGAAATCATTTGATAAACTTGAAAACCCATTTATGATTTTTTTTAAAGTCATAGCAAACTAGAAAAGCATCTCCTCCTGACAAACTTATATAAGAATAATATATAGGCAATACCATGATGAAAGGCAACATATGAAGTCTTCACTTTAAAGTAAGAAATGAAAAATGACATTCATCATTTCACCACTGCATATTCAGCATTGTTTTGGGGATTGTAGACTGCTTCATAAGAGAAGAAAAAGAAATAAAATGTGTAAGGTTTGGAAAGTAGGAAACAAACTTTCATTATTTGGGGATGATGTGATGGTTTACATGAAAAATCAACAGAACATTTAAACAGATTAGCTTTAATAAGCATGCTGGATAGGTTTAATATATAAAACTCAATTGCATGGCTACATATTGCCAATAAGGAGTTAGAAAGGTAATTGGATATAAAGGAAGAATTTATAATATTAACAGATGTGTAGGGCCATAGGAATAAATTTAGTGAATAATATGTATGCCATTTAGGGAGAAAAAAATTAATTGAAGGCATGCAAGAATGCATAAATAAATGGAGAAATATACCATGCTAATGGATAGGATCATTCTGTAAAATATTCTCTCTAAGCTTAACTATGGGGTCAATGTAATTTCTATTTAAATCTCAATTTTTGAGACACTTGACAAGATGATCTAAAATTGTTTATGGAAGACAAAAGAACAAAAGTAGCAAAGTAAGGGAAGTTTTCAGGGAAGTGAAGCAAAAGGAGGATCCAGGGAGAGCATCTTATAGCAGTTGATTAAAATTGTAGCAGTTCATTATCCTTAAGAACAAGGCAGAAGTTCTTATCCTACCAGATAAAAAATGTTAAAACAGCATAGTGTTGGGGAAAGCAAGAAAATTATTATCACAAAACCCAGGATAGTGATTACCTCTGAAAGAGAGGGAGAGAGAAGATTGAGGAGAGTCAATGATATTGGAAATTTTTAACTTAGTAGTAAATATGTGTTTATTTTTATTTATACCATATATATGCTACCTATATCATTATGCATAGCAGTTTAAATGACATGTTGAAATAACCTTAAACCTAAAATATTCTTTATTCTTTTAATTTTTACTTTCAGTCTTTTTGAATCTCAGAATTGGGAGATATTAGAAGTAATGTCCCTAACCTTGACTGATAATCACAGTACTGAAGGAGTTTTAAAAATATAAGTTTCATGGCTTTCTCTAAATCTCATAAATCAGAATCTTGGGTCATTGGGATATTGTGAAGGGAGTGATGATTGATCATGCAAAACTCTGCTTTAAAATACAAACTCCCAATTTCCTATTTAAAAATAATAATAATTCTCCAGGTGTTTCCACTAGTTTTTTAGTTCAACTTCTCACTCAATTTACTCAATTTAGGATGTTTCCTTGCTGTACCCTAACTAACAGTGGCTCTGCTTGTCTATTTCCTCAGGGAGGAGATGATCTTATTAAGTTCTAACTGTCAAAAGTGTTTAACCAGGAGAAAAAATGAAATACTTTTTATATAGCTCTTACCATTATGCCTGGCACATAGGTAAGCCTCTAAAAAGACTGTCTATTATTATCTCTATTATAATTACAGTGATTGAGGATGAAATGATTTCTAACTCCCTGTCATTTTCACTTAGGTGGTCTCAGTTCTTTCTGAAGCAAAAGAGAACAGTTTCCTCTTCTCTGCTATGCAACTTGTTCTCTAAATAATCAAAAAGCCTTATCATGTCCCCTTGAACTTTTCTTTGTTTTTTGAAAAATATCTGTAGTTCTTACAACCACTAAGAGTTATGATTTGACATGTAGACCTCTCACCTGTCTGAGCACTCTTCGCAAAGATGTATTGCAAAGCATATCCTTCCAAAACTGGGTTCACCAGAGAGGTGACAAGGAAGAAATTAGTCAGATGAAATCATAGCTGTGCTTCTGAGAATTTATGTCTGGCATGGGATTAAGCTATTTAAGGACAAACTTCTCTAGTTGGACTATTAAGATATCAGGGTATAATTTAATTTAGGTTCAAGCATTCACTATCTTTAAAAGAATTGGATATATGGAAATCAATGATTTTTACATTATTATATTAGTGCATACCAGATATTAATGCATTTATAAATCCATTATATCTACTATAATGGACTTATAGTAAGTACTCAATTGTACAAGGGTACCATTAGTCCTGATGTGATGTACTTCACAAAAATCCAAAAATTAATTTCTTAAAAATATTCATAGATGGTGATTTCCCCCTAAATTTTTGGCCTGTAATAGACTCTCCCTTCTTTCTGCACTATTTACTTACCACCCATTTGCCCATGCCTAAATTAATCTTCATAAAGCTCCTTCCTCTTGTTCTTCCCAGTTAACTTCAGTGTTCATTTACATGAATAGAAGTTATTCTGAACTCAACTCTACCCTCTTGAAGCAGGTCAATGTGGCCTAGCATCCCTAAAAAAACAGTTAACAATTAGTATATTAAATAACTGTTTTGACAGTGAAATGGCTGATGTCATTAAAGCATGGACCATGAATCAACACTCAGTATTTAAGTATCTTGCTTCCATTTCCTAAGACAACACAGATCACACTCACAGCTATGCAGAATACCAGGCTCGGGTGAAAGAAATGCTTATAGGATGTGATTCTCCCCATACCACAGAGCAAATTGTCTTAGAGGTATTTGTGGCACTTGTCAGCAAGTGTAATATAAGAATGGGATCTTCATGGCACTTCTGATACACAAACAGTGAATATAAAGAGTCAACTCTTACTGTAATTGAACAATCGCAATATGAAAAATTATAGCAAAGTGAAAATGCAAGGCAAGGGCTCTTGGCTTGGTAATTGCTCTTGCAAAAACACAATTCATGACTGTCAGAGCTCTATAATTGGTGGCCTCTGATTACATTTATAACTCTCAATACTAAAACATTATGCTCATGTCTTTAAAATGTAATCCAGTCCTAATGGAAAATAAAACCCAAAGTATCTGAAGTAGCACGAGTAACTTTGGTCTTAAGTAAAAGTTATAGCTAAAAATTTGAATCTCACAGTATCTGCAAGGAAGCGTTCTTACACAATGCAATATACCAATTTAAGGTAGTAGTGACACTTTATTGATGGGTGGCATTGATGATGATGGTATTGATGAAGAATTAGAGAGGAGGGAAAACAGAAGTAGGTCAGGAAAGGGATAAGGATTAAGGGAAAGAGAGAAGGAGAAAAAAATATGGAATCACAAATATGACCACAGGTATTCTATTATTAACCAAGCTTGTTGCAGTGGGATAATTCATGCAAGTTAATTATTCAGATAATTGAAGCACCTCTAAAGCATGCCTAAACTATTAAAATATTTTATTGAACCAAATTTGATTAAATATCTTCCTAAAAAGCATTGCATACATCTCTGCCTTCTTACACAGAATACTCAAAACGTAATGCTAATCTTTTCTTAAAATGGCCCGGGTCACCATCACGAATGTCTGCACTATTGCAGTGGTTACCAGATGCACTCTGAAACCAGACTGCCCGGGCTCAAATCTCAGCTCTGTATTTATTAGCTGTTGATTTTGGAATAATACACTTAATATCTCTGTACATCAGTATGCTCAGGTTTAAAATAAGGATAAGAGTATTTCTGTCTCATAGATGATTTATTATATGGATTAAATGAACATGTGTATAAAGAGGCTATAACAGAACTTGGCACATAGTAAGAATTCAACAAATGGTGAATATTGTTGAACAGTTAAAGCCTCTTTGCTCATTAATTCAAAGGAATATTCTACTGTTTTCCCGGTGTTCCAGGTACTTGAGAACAAAAACGAAGATCCCTACTTTTGTGAAGCTTGAATTTTAGTGGTGGTGACAGAAAATAGAAAAATAAATATAGTAAATTCTGTGATGTATAAGATGGTTAAATAAGAGCTATGGAAAACAGAAAAAGTAAAGCAGGATCAGGGGGCTGTGATTGCTGAGGTGAGAGTGGGTTTTGGCCAGAGATGGACAGTATTCAGGTTGCAGAATTAAATAGGGGGGTAAGTTTAAGTAAGGCTCATTGAAAAGATGAGACGAGCACAAAAATGTACATTATCTACACTAAATAGCCCTAAACTATAGTACTTTTGAGTCTTCTTACCTGCTTTTCAAGAAAAAAAGTAAAATCACTTCTTGGCTGTCTCATTTGTGTACTTATATCATGCTCCATATACATTTGGGCTTATCAGTGTTACTCTATAGGTAAAAACCAAAAATAGGCAAGGACGCTTGTCCTGTGTGATTCAGGGTCTCCAAGAGAGAAGCAACTACTTTATGCCAAAGTGAATCCATGATTAACAAGGCAATTCTCCTGGACTTAGGGCATTTGACCTTAGCTTCTTTATTGCTGAAGGCAAGTGTCCCTGGGCTACTGCAATTTGTGAATGCCTACCTCTCTGGAGATGTGAGGGCTTGAGGTAGGAATAGTTTCAGGAAGTATGGTGGGGTGAGTGTCTTAGAAACCCTTGGCGGGGGAACATGGCAAGCACTCACATTTGAATTTCCTTCTTAACTCTATTCGTTATTTGAGAGGAGAGCATATTATAGGCAACTTGAAACCACAATTCTCTGCTCCAATTATAAACTACCCTAAATACCCTGAATGAAGGAAAGGGTAGAAGTTAGGGATGTATTGACTTTACATTTTATGTGTACAAATACCTAAGGGTCCTATCATCAACAATTATTGACTAAATAGATTTGCATATTTGACATTTTGCTGTCAGTGTGATAGGACACATCAAAGTAACTGCCTGAGAAATGGGATATACAATTTATAAATTAGGTTGAATTAAACAAGATGAAATGAGAAAATATAGGCAAATGTTTCTGGCATATGTTAATTGATAAATGCTTATATTATTAAAATGTGTAACACTGTTTTATAAATACTTGGTTGATATGTATTTTAATCAAGTTCCTTCTATTTAGTAGCTGTATTAAGTTTGGAGAAATGATTTAACTTCTCTGGTCCACAATTTCTTCTAATTCCTACCTGACACATTACAAAGAATTCTTATAAAGTGCCTAACATAGTATCTGGCATATAATTGATATCCAACAAATGAAAGAAATGTTTACCATCATTTACTGTGTAATCTAGGACAATTTACCAAACTTTTTTTTTTTTGTCTAGCAAAACTAGTGTCAATTTTTTAATCTGTGATTTTGTTTGAAAGTCATTTCTATCTTTGTTTTTGGTTAAGTTAGTTTCTTTATAATTAATTAGATAATTACTGTTCCTATTTAATAATGATAATGAATGAGAGTTGTATTGCATAAATATTTACTTTTGTAATGAAACACAGTGATGCACAATAAATTATTTTATTATGAGAGATTCAAGCATTTATGACAAATTTTTCCCCTCAATTTGCCTGATATAACTCTATATATTTTGGTTACATGCAATTCAATGCTTAATTATTATATGCTGTTCTAGTTTGCTAGCTGCAGGAATGCAATATACCAGAAACAGAATGGCTTTTAAAAAGGGGAATTTAATAAATTGCTAGCTTACAGTTCTAAGGCTGAAAAAAATGTCCCAATTAAACAAGTCTGTAGAAATGTCCAATCACAGGCATCCAGGGAAAGATACCTTGGTTCAAGAAGGCCGATGAAGTTCAGGATTTCTTTCTCAAGTGGAAGGGAACATGGCGAACACAGTCAGGGTTCCTCTGTTATCTGGAAGGGCATATGGCAAGCACAGTGTCATCTGCTAGCTTCTTCTCTTGGCTTCCTGTTTCATGAAGCTCTCCTGGAGGCATGTTCCTTCTTCATCTCCAATGGCTTGTGGGTTCTCTGCTTCTCGTGACTATGTCGTTCTGCTCTGCTCTCTCTGAATCTCCTCCTTTCTCCAAAATGTTTCCTCTTTTATAGGACTCCAGAAACTTACCACGACCCACCCAAATGGGTGGAGACATGTCGTCACCTAATCCAGTTTAACAACCACTCTTGATTAAATCACATCTCCAGGGAGATGTTCTAATTACAGTTTCAAACATTCAATACTGAATAGGAATTAGAAGAAACGGCTGTCTTTACAAAATGGGATTAGGATTAAAACATGGCTTTTCTAGGCTCCATACATCATTTCAAACCAGCACACATGCATTCCTACATCATCAGATATCTCCCCAAAACATCTTTTTAAAGTCAAGAATAAACATATTTTATATCCTCCATGGTAAGAATCTTGATATTTTACTCGACGTGCAAGGTAGAAGACATAAAACTCCGGAGTCAGAGACAAAAAACTGTATTACTCGTGGTACAGCAGATGTCATAAGCATCATGTTTGTATCAGTTCCCATTGCGTCCCAAGTCCCAATGGACAATGTGCAGGTGGACCTTGGTGGCACACGGGGTAGACTTGCTTCTAGTTGCTAAGCCTGGGAAACCCAAATCTTTTAAAAAGCCTGCAAACAAAACAAGCCAACCTCTGTTCCAATGGGAAACATTATATTTATTTTACTAGTAAACAAATAAATAGTTTCTTTACTCCAGGCACTATCTCTATGTCCCTCTACAAACAGTTGTGAAAATTTAGCCTGAAACAAAGGCAGCAGTTTCTCCACACACACAATGCATAGAAACACAAGAGATGCATGAAAAATTGTCTCACAACTTGCACAGCACTTATTAGTTTGAGTACATAGTAGGGACGCAGCGCATTTTAAAATGAATTAATTTGACCAGAGAATCATCTCAAAAGAGCATGAAGTGAAGTCATCACTGTAAATTACATGACTAAGTATGTAATGCTGAATTCCCCTTTAGGTGAGTTCCTGAGGAAGGTACTTATATGTAAGAACCCAAATACTTATACAATTATGATGGAGAAAGATGCTAAGGGCCCACATCAAAGCTATATATGAAAGAGAATTGAAGGATTCATTTGGTTAATGAAGTAACAAATTATAGGGAATTCCTTATTGGAGATAGAAGCAATAATTATGGGCAGTGGTGTGCTGGTAAATGTCCACAGTTGGCTCTTCAGCAGAAAGGGCACTAATTTGGAGTGTTTGTCTTTTTTATTGGTCTAAATTCTACCTTTGTAGCTGATTTCAAGCTCTCGATGTGACATCTCTGAATGTGGAGTTGGGGAGAGATGTACACAATCTGGTCTCCAGAGCCATGGGGCCATTTCCAGCACACCACTCACTGCACTGGACAAAGTGGAAGTTATGGTACCAAATGTCCATTTCCCAAAGCTCCTTTTATCCCAGTGTTCTTCCTCAATACAAACAGGGCAATAGATGTAACGCTAGTGGGCTTCTTGGGATAGGCCATATATGACAGGTCTAGTCACAGCTGCCTTTTCTGAGAAAACAAAAGAGAAAGAATTTGATCTCATCATCTAAACATCAAGCTGTGCATGGCAATTGTCTTAGTTTCCCGCCCCTGCAACACTATAATGATCAGAGGTAAAAGTCTGCTCTTCCTAACACAACACTCCCAACTTGTACAGTAAATGCCTGAAGACTACTTCATATTGCCTTCTTCACTCCCAACACCCACTTAATTGTATAGGGGTTCTAATTGTCATCGGTTCAAGTACTTTAGCTTGCAGAGGGAGGCAAAATGATCAAGTAATAACTTCAGGAACTAAGGTAGTCTGTGACCAGCACTTGCTGACTGGTACAAGTTTGCTACTTTTGTTCCATTATCATTGCACTTACAATTTATAAACAAACTTGACATATATTCTCTTTACCTCATCTACAAGGTGAAATAATTGCTAAAAGGTGAGTAGCTAAGCTCTCATCATGCCAAACTGCTGAGGAGAGAACCAGGTGGTAGATTTTATGGGCAAATGTCAGGCAGACACATACCCAGAGGAAAAATTCAAATTGATGTTATATCTTTGTATCACTTTTGTATTACTGGCCATATTCAGAGACATGCCGATTTTCAAGTATCTGAACTTGCACATCGCTGGCCAGATGATTCTTACACAAGTCCAGAGAATGATATACTGTCATTGAAATACAGCTCCAATATCAGCATACATTGAAAGAAAACTGATAATCAAATACACAATAGGATGCTTCTTACAGGAGCTGAGCAGAACCAATATTCCTCTTTCTGCTTCTCCAGCAAGCACAGCCATGTCCCCCAAATCTACATAATTTGGTTCACTCCCTCTCCCCTCCACCCTAATTAGATCTATGATTGTTTATTTGTTTGTTTAATCACTGGGTTAAAAAAATATTTCTATACAACTTGTTTGGCAGTCTTTTAGCAAAGTTCATTACACATTAAGCAAAAAATGGATTTGTCTTTGTTTAAACAGCTGTAATTACCTTTTGGTTGGGTGTGTGTGTTTAAAATCTCCATTTCAGATCCAGTAATTGTATCTGAAAATGGAAGGCTTATCCATTAGGAGTGAACAGCACTCATCTCTATTTGACTCTTGATTGCAATGAGTAGGTAAAATGCTCTCATGCTAAGAACAAAATTTGGGATTAGAGAAATAATTAAATATTTTTCAATTTTCAGGGAATCATAACTGCTGGAATAATAATCTTTGCTCTAAACCCTGAAGCAGAAAACTGGGAAAGTCTTTGATTTCTAATCATTGAGACTTCCAAATTATGTATATATTTTTTGTTCTAAAAAGGAGTGTTTTTTGAAAAACTTTCTATTCATTAATTTTACCATGATTCATTTACAAACTATGTAGTATATGTTAAGTCCTGTACTAAAAACTAGAGATGAAAAATAAATCATATGTAGTTACTATTTTTGAGGAATACTTAACGTAGAAGCAAATCAGATGTGAGCAAATAATTTTAACACAGTGTTTGATGTGTGTAATAAAAGAAATAAATTGACTTCAGTGGTAGCATGCATGGTCCAAATTGGTCCTTGGCAATTAAAGTTATTCAGGAGCATGCAGTTGGGGCTTGTTAACTTTGTAAGCATTGGATCACTTGCACACCCTGCACAGTCACTCCTCTGAGCTGCTCTATGGGTTGCAGAGGAAAAATTTTGTAGCATATGATTAGGTTGGGGCAGCCACTTGCTGACTTGCCAAGCATAACAGGTAGTTATGCTTAAAACTTTCATAAGTTTCATAAGAACTTGAGAATGTTCTTTAATCCAATGATGCCAGAAGTTCATCAGCTATAGGACTTTAAGTAAGAGATCCAGGAAGTCTGAAGCACACACTGAGCTACAGAGAGAGAGAAATAACAGACAAAGAATCAGTGGTCACTTCCAACATGAAAAAGTTAGAATGGCCACAGCCCAAACACCCCTAAAGAGAGGGATGGAAAGATCAAAGGTGATGGTGGAGTTATACAGAGAAGATAGGATTTAACAAATGAGTATGATGCTGAATCATTAAATTGATCTCTCGTTTAGTCTCCAGTATCTTAGAGCAAGTAGGAGTAAAAACCTGAAATTGTGGAATTGTAACCCATGCCAAACTCTCAAATACGTTCTACAACTAATTGCTGAAATTTATTGGTTTTTTTGTGTGTAGATATGTTATTTTTCACAAAAAAGGAAAGAAAAAAAGTCGATTGTGATGATAAAAATTTAATTCTTTTAGCCTCCTATATTCTGGAGCAGTTAAAAGGAAAAATCTTACGGTAGCCCATGACAAACTCTGGGGTCTGTCCTATAACTACTTGTTGAAGAGTGCTTTGAAAACTATTGCTTTTTTATTTCCTTGCTTTGTATATATGTTGTACTATGCAATAAAAAAGTTAAAAAAAAAAGAAAAAGAATCAGTGGTCAAGCAATGAGAAAAGATAACATAATTGTTCCTACAGTATTAGTATATCCTATCCTTACGTGTTCAGTTCATTTCTCCCCTCACAGAATATCCTCCAACACTCACTTCCTGGTTGGCAATTTACTAAAACAGATTTTAATGTATATTTGTTTTTTCCAAATGAGATTTTAATTCTATCCTGAGAATCCTGTCATTTCTCTTTAAACAGTTAGGCCGTCACGGATGACACACACACAGGGCTTGCCGCAGTGTCTGAGCCGTGAAATGGGGCATATTGTGGGTTTTTCATGAAACACATGTGAAGGGATACAGATGACTGCTTGGACACATAATCCTGACTTGTCTTCACTTGCCTTTTGAGGTGAGGACAGGCTTAAAAGGAAGCACGCCTTTTCTAGCTTTTCTATCAAAGCTAGAACACCGAGCTGGATATATTAGTCTGAGCTGGTGGGTTATGTTTGTGCTTCTGTGAGCACAACAGTGGGAAACTGTAAAAAAGGATGCAAGTAATATTGTCGAGTAATTAAAGAGACTTGGACCATGAAAGAATGACGGCGACCTAACAGCTTGAGTCTGTCTGCAGTCAGGTATTGCTAATTTTCATTAGTGATAAGGGAGGGATTGTTAAATATTTCAGGGAATCATATATGTAGCATATTTCTAAAGAAGGGTATAATTAAAAGGAATCCAAGGTTTCAGTTTTTAGAAATGTAGTTTCTTTGCTATTATTTTATTTTTGTGGCATTTAAGTTAGGCATATTAAGAAGCTGGTCTTTCACTAATTTATGAATTATCACACTTTATGAACTGTATAAATGGATGCTGAGATTTTCCAGAGTGAGATTACCAAGAAAATTCGCTTCAAAGCAAAAAACACTAATACCCACAATTTCATATTTACTACAGCTTTGAGCCATAGAAGCAGGTTTTAGTAGTTCAGAAACTAATAACCTAACTGGAACTCTACATCAAGAATTTTCAATTAAAGAGGACTTTTTTTTTTCCCAAACAAAAAGGGTACTTAATTATAAGACAGTATGAGGGCTGTGTTTTTATTTGTTCTGTGTTCTGTAGCATGGGATAATGTCTGAGGTTAATTTAGGTATGGATGATGTCATGGGAGGGAATAGAAAAGGTTTTTGGTATAAGGAATAGTTAGCCCTGGAAAGGGCTATATTGCCTACTTGGTAAACAATCTGTTAAATGAATGAGCCCTAAGAAATTATGTACTGTAATTGAGTTAATGAATTAATCCAATACCTGACATTGTCCTCTCAAGCCTAACATTGAGAAAGTCTTCAGGGGAGTGTTTTTTAAAAGCTGCCTTTAAGTTTTTACTTCCTCAACTCACTGTAATAAAATCTAGGGCCATTTGGTTATTTGTTTTGAAGGAAAAAGAGTTTAATCACTGAGATCCCTTTTCCACCAGCTTGGTAAATCTTTCACATCTCCCTTATCTTTCAAAATCTTCAAAGTAGCATTAGCTTTTTAAAAATAATGCAAAGATGAATAATGAGGTAGTCAGCACTTCTGAAACTGTGTTTCAAAGGAACAACAATTTGAAAGAAATAGCCTGCTTAAAGTGGTAAGAAGCATTATGGAGCATTAAGAGGTCAAATGCCTAAGACAGTAATTTAGTGGAATACAAAGCCTCTCCTTGACAAAGGAACCCTTTACTCTTTAAATATTATAACCCTTTGAGTTGGGAAAATTTACCGGAGTTCACAAAGTGAAATGAAGGGTTTGAAAACAAAAGTGGTCAAAACACCTCAGGCAAGACCTTCATTAAGTAGTCCATTAAGAATTACTTCAACAAACTTTTAGACTATCTGTCTCCTTCATCTACCCTCCACTCTGTCAGGAATGGCACTGCCAGACTGCTCTTCTTAAATACTGCTTTCACATGTTATTCTCACAGCTAAGAACCAACAGTTTTTATATTTTCATATACCTCCAGATGGGAAAATTGGTAATTAGAAAGCCAATGGGGGGTGGGGGGTGGGGAAAGGCAGATATAGTGATAAAATTCACAATAAAATTATGTTGATACAAATATAAAAGAAGATGCAAATAAGATGCAAACAAGGGAGAAACGGAAGTGAACAAGGCTTTTGCCAATCATCTGCTATCTTGAGTATGCCATTAAAAACCTTTGCATATCAGTTTACAAATCTCTAAAAGACAAGAATGTTGGAATACATTGTTTCTTAGGCTCCTCCATTTTTACAGCTCGGATTAATAGTTATTTAGGATTTTTAAACCTGTGAGACAAGGTAAATGATGGTTATTTAAGAAACAGAGAAATTAAACTTCATCCAAAAAAATTGCAAGGAAAATAATTGGTTTTAAAATGGACATATTGGTTTAGAAGTGCAGGCAGGTTTGTGGAACTACTGAATAACATTTAAAAACTGTATATTGATATCCATTATATTCCAGAAACTCAGCAGAATGTCCATTTTCCTTTCGTACTTCAGTGGAGTTATTTCATATTACAAATTTACTAAATGAACTAGAGAAGGAACAAGAAAGAAGAAAGCAAGCCATTTAAAAATGAAAGGCAATTCAACATGTTAGTTCATTATTTCATCAATACATGCTGAGAATGAGTAAAAAATAAAAGATATGAATATGCTGTACCATATTTATGTTCATTTTTCCTCTTGCCTTTCAGGTGTGAATATTTTTGTCCCGTTGTATAATTTCAGTATGAAGGATACTTATTTTTCATATGACTATGGCCCCTAAACTCAAAACAATTACTTCATCTCATGCTCAACCAAACAACTAGTTATCACTGCCAGACAGGAGGAAATATGGCTGTGCTAATCTTACTGAGAGATGGCATGTTGTTCTCTAATGGTTTCACTCCAGAGAGAATATAAAGGGCGGTCTGGAGGACTACATATGATTTCCAATAAAGGAAAACATTTTGCTTTATGGTCACAGTTAAGAGAGTCCAGGAGTTAATGGAGAGAAGATGGCAGTGTCTGAAATGATTAATATTAGGAATTATTTAATTCCTAATATTAGGAATTAAATAATTTTAGGAATAATTCCTAATAATTTTAGGAATTATTCAGCTTCTTTGAATTATTTTCTGTTTTGAGATAAGGAATAAAAAATTATTTGAAAGGATCAAAGCAGCTTTTTTCAGGGATTAGAATTAACTGAAAAAATGGACTTGGTCAGAACATCAACTGTGAGTCTCTTGTCAGATATGTAGTTAAGTAACTGGACCCAAGTTAATAGGTAAAAGTAAAACAAGGAAAAGGTCAACCAGGTTGCATCATGAATCCTCACCAGGAAGTGAGGGGCTTTTGGATAAGCAGAGGAAAAAAGTTTGGACCAAAGCCAAATCAGAAGAGAATGTTGAGTTCAGAATACAACCTAGAATACAAAACAATCACATCTTTAGTTTCCAGTCCTACTCTTCTTTGAATTCTCCAAGCAGATACATACAAGTTCATGTCTGGCAGATTCTGTGACTAGTCTGTTCTTAGTATGGAGGTATATAATTAACCCTAGGGCAATAATAGTGCACCAGTTTATATGCCATCAGCTTCAATACCATTCCTGTGTATATATGTTACAATAAAATAAGTGCTACTAACAATTCATAATTTATTTACACTTGTTATATCAATTAGTGAAGGAAATTAATTTTTATACTTTCTATATGATTAAAATGAAATTCATAGAGGTTAAATAGTACTTACCAGTCTAATAACTAGACTCTTATCTTCTTCCTACTAGCCTACTTTAATGTGAGTCCCCTGACTTTCCTTGATCCTCAGACCTGTCTGCTCTTTCCAGGTACTTCAAATATAAGGATCTCTTAAAATCAAGCCCATGGAGACAGTTTCCTATTATTTGATATCAAATCTCTCTGGTATTAAGCCCTATTTATTTAAACCTCCACTTTTTGTTCCCTCCATAAATACTTATTTTGCAACCTGCTACATGCTAGAGTTGGTTCTGGGGAAATAGAGATGAGTAAGATTTATTCTTTATTATTTTGAAGCATATAATCTAGTGGGAATGTTGCATATAAACAAACTGAGCACAAGAACTTACAAGAACTAAGACAAAATACTTCAAACAGTTGTTCTCAAACAGATTTCTGCCCCAGTTCAACTAAAAGCAGGACATCTCTTGTTGAAAACAAATATTCACGTTTCAACCCATGAAGGTGATGGGAAGTCCATTTGAGAGGCAGGGCCCACAACTCCCCTCTCTCCCCCTTCCTTGGTTTTTAACCCCTGATGATGTTGAGGTTATGGGAGAGGCACAGTTGTCTGAGATAGGGAAGAAGTACTTACATCTAAGTTATAGATCGATGAGTGTTATATTCAAATTTCACTTGAGAGGCAAGTAGATGTTAGCCTATGACACTCAGTAAGGAGGCCAGTAAGTCTCTGTGGAGAGCATTGGTGGAGTAAAACAGAGAAGTGTGGAATAGTGTGCTGCCCTGAGGGTCAGCTCAGGATAGCTTGAGCAAGAAAGTAGATGGGATGAGTTGAAAGAGATGAGACCAGAGGGGTGATTATACCTTACAGGGATGCAAAAGTGTTTCTCCTATATCCTGTAAGCAATAGGGGATATTGAGTATGAAATTAGCATGTTTAGATTGGTGTTCTGAAAAAATCACTCAATTGGCAATGTAGAAAATTGGCAATAAATCTGAGAGAACAGGTACAATGTAAGATCTGAATAGGGCGCTATTTTAGGATACATCTTAATAATTGGAGTCCTAAAATCATTGGTAGCCAGGTGACAGTCGTAAGCATTTTCATTGCCTGCACACTTGTCAACTTAGTTAAATGTGTCCTGGGAAAGTGTCATAACTTGATTGTTATTGCTGGGGCATAGCCTGATAACTGCAATCTCTTAATGTTTCAGTTTTCAAAGCATAAGGATAATCTGAGGTAGGATAGGAGTCCTGTTAGTCTCTTTTGTTGCTTTTGGTAAGGTTGAGTGCACACCAGGATAAAACCTGCAGCGTGTTTGTCCTTTGGAATAACATCTCAGAGTCAATAATGAAGCTCTATTTTAAATAAGCTAAATAAGCAAAGCTCTTGATAGCTGAGAGGGCAATAATTTGAGAAAATTCCCAGACATTGACAATATTGGGTTGAAGAATAATTTTGAAAAGTTGGATGAGAATGAGAAATTTATTTCATTACTATTTTCCTTTTCATGTATGGACAAAAGTAACTGAAACATAACAAAATATGATGGCATAGATTAAATCAGTTTGAGGGCTATCTCAATAAGTATAACATTTAAATTTGAATTATTAGGAAAACAAGGTGTTACTTTACTTTGATATTTTTCATAATGGCATGTGAAATCATGCTGCAGGTTATGACAGAAGGTGTCTTGGCTTCATTGAAGTCTGGAATCAAGGAATCTTTAGGATTTGGTGATTAATTGGATACGGGGAGTGAGGAAAGTGGAGACAGATTTGGGGGGCCATAAAACAGATGAAATCAACTGCGAAGATCATGCAGATTGTTATGAGATGAGGGTCTGGGAAAGAACCTGGGAGAATAGAGACATTTAAGGGGTGAGAAGATAAGTTGGTGTCACTGAGAGTGAGAAGAAGTCAATTGTGTACACCCAAAGAAAAGTGTGACCAGAGCCAGTGAGATGCATACTCCTTTTAGTGTGAGATCTAACACTGGCAGCTGGGCCTGTCCAGTCAGTGCTTCACATGCCCAGCACAAAGTCTTAAATCTTAGAAACCACCATTCTGCCTGGATGTTTGAACCAGCAGATGGAACAGATTTAAACTCTCACTTATATTAGGACAGAAGTCTGAAAATTCTCTAAGTATTGCTGTCCTCCTTCCTGCTCAACACAGATCCTGCTGATGGTATTTCTATCTCTATTGATGAATGAAAAGAAAAAAAAAATACAATCTGTCAGCATGCAGTGTCTTTAGTGCTATCAGTATAAACTTACTCAGGTTTAACTCAGTCGTGAGGAATGTAAAAATGTCTCTGATTTGAAATTACCTGTGATTGATGTTCTGTTTGGGCATCTGAATATATCAAAGGAATTACAGGTAATACCTCTCACTAAACAGAAGCATTAATTACAGATGCAAATATTCATTCAGTGTTGACAATAACAGAAAAAAAAAGAGCAGGGGATAAAAGAAAAGGGAAAATTAAAGAACTAATATGCAGATGAATAATTAAATAAAGTATTTAATGACCATCAGCAAAATTGTGTAAAAAAAACCTGTACAACATTTAATGTTAAGCGAAATAGATTATTGTGTTTGCCATTAAGTAATTAAATAAATACAAAGAGTTGTTTTAAAAAGTCAGAAAGAGAATGTAGCCGTACTAAAAGACAGGGATTTAGGATGATCCATCATTAATCTTTTGCATTGCTTTAACATTGCATAATGCTGAAAAAGATTAATTATGTAATCCTGCTCGATAACTGCCTTGGAAACAGAATAATCATAAATAAGCTTATTTGCTTTTGTTTTTCAGTTTTAGGCCTATAGTCTTCAAGGAATTCAGCAACTCCTTTGGCTATAAATGGAGTCTAAGACATTTCTGATTTCTAATGGAAATTAGCTAGTATATGTATATTAGGCAGTAAACTATCACCCATCTACTTGTAGAAATAGCATACCTTTGTCCCATCATCAGAAAGATCTACCACTGGAAAATCTGCTTGGTGCTTTTCATGTGACACCCTCCTGGTGCCTTGTTAGAGTTTTTTCCAATTTAAATGTTCATTGTGTTATCAGATGAATTTGAATGGAAATATTAATAATAATATTTCCATGAAACTTATGTAGGGAATAAGCTTTTTCCTTCCTCGAATGAAGTACTGAATTTCTTAAAACTTGTAGTACAAATGTCCTTTAGATAATTTATATTGTGTCTGTATTTTTAAACAAAATGATTAAACTGAGTTAAGGTATGCATCAATATGCTTTTGAACCTCAGATTTTATTAAACTCAGCAAAATCCTTTTGATATTGTTATAGGAGGAACAAACATGTGGGGGGGGAAGCATATATAGAAAGAACA
Source organism: Myrmecophaga tridactyla (assembly GCA_004026745.1). NCBI lineage: Eukaryota > Metazoa > Chordata > Mammalia > Pilosa > Myrmecophagidae > Myrmecophaga > Myrmecophaga tridactyla. Next base: position 57,573 of record PVIY010001594.1, read on the forward strand.
AACATATGTAGAAAGAACAAACAAATTATGTAGGAAATGAAATCTACTATATATGTTAAAACCATGCAATAGAGCAACTGTTGAATTGGAATACGTCTCACTTAATTTAGCCTATGAAATTATATCCATTTTGTCAATTTTATATGATCTGACTTTCCAAATATTCCGAAGACTGCCTGACCCTTTATCTCATCTGCAATGCCAATTAGAAATCGAAATGCTCCTTTTTCCCCTGGGGAGAAAACTGTAGTAGCGGCAGAGGATTATTTGAGGAGATTTAGACTATCTAATGTAGTAGAACAGGGTTTCTAATCTGAAGACAATCTTTGGAATACCTTGAAAGAATTCCCAAATGATGGCAGCACCCCTGGATCAAATGAGACAGGCTTCTAATTTCCTCCTAGCAAAAAGCTATTGGTTATTAAAAACATGAGGTTTGAGGTAAAACAATCCTGCGCATGATATAGGTCTGCTATATACCAGCCGTGTGAACCAGGCCTGGGTCAGTTGTTTAACATCAGTTTCCTTAAATGTAAAATGGGTTTAATTGTAGGTCCCAGCCATGTTGTTGTAGATATGGAATGAGCAAATCATCTCACAGTAGAGCATGACAAGCCACTGAACCTGGGTTTAAATTCTGACTCTACCATCTCTTACTGAGATAGTAACCCTGGGGATTATTCAGAACTAACCAGCTCATATTCCTTATAGGAATTCCATGGCTAGCAAACTAGATAGGTTTTATAGGAATATGAGTCTGGAGTTGCTTGAGATAATGCTTAAGAGATGTGGGAACAACAATGATTATGATTATGATTAATAGGCCTATTCCAAATGTGAGTTACGAACATCAAATGCAGGCATTGCCTCATGTGTCTGATGCCTGCCTTGAGCTAAGCAACCACGTGGTTCCTGGATCGGGATCTAATGCTTTATAGAACCAAGAATTCCCAAGACATTGTGAACAGAACCTGAGAGAATGCTGATTCAGATTTTTTTCCTATTTATTTATACTTCTGAATAAGAAAAAACAGAATGAAGTTCCATTTTCTAGAAAAGTGGTAGTTAAATTCTTACCCACTTTTAAGTGGGTAAAGTTTCTTAAACTTTAATAAAGCATGCCTCCATCTCCTTATTTATAAAAAGAGGGAAATGATTGTACCTGTATCTCATCGAATTTTTTGGTGAGTTAATGTTTGTAAAATGCTTAGAACAGTAGGCACTTTGTGAATATTAGCTATGATTGTTAACATGGTATCTGGCACCTGGTAAGCACCACATAAATATCAGCTACTGCTATCTTGTTTGCTAGCCATGGACAGAACCTGTGAGTTCTGCCCTAAATTAATTTGGCTGTCCTAAAGGGGCTGAACTCAACAGCTTCTTCCCCCAAATCAGACCTCACCTTCAGAATAATTCTTCTGATTTGATGACTCCCTCTGATCTCCTCATCAAGCCTAGCTTGCTTTTTCTGTTTTAGTGTCTATGAATAATGTCCTTTTACTTGACTAATTTATTTATCTACCAATATTTCCAGTCTTTGCCATTTTTTTTGTTTTGTTTTGTTATGCAGGTTTTCCCAGATCTCTTCCTGGAAAGGAAGCCTCTCAATAAATATTAATGCAAAAACTGTCTTGCATTTGTTTAGAGTTCCGGAGCATTTATTGAGAGCTTCTCTCTGCATGGGGTGAAGCCAGTAGGGCAGATCTTTTAAGGTTCGTGTTTGCAGTAGAAGCTTTGTTATTAGTGGAGGAATAGACTCATGAAAGTGTATGTTTATATAAACTTCTGAAAGTAATGATTAAAATGTAAAATTGTCAGGGAACACAACCTGATGAAGAACAATTTTTGAGGCAAACTGTGAAGTCTGAAAGAGCATTTTATATATACTATAATTTTCAAATTACAAAATGTAGGTTGAATGAAATTAAATGAGTGATAAAGTCAGAAATGGAAGAGATGAATTTTGGATCAATGTCTTCTAACTTGAGCTTATTATTCTGTAATGCTCAGATTTGGCCTTGCTCCTTGGATATCTCTGATCTCATGAGGCAAACTTAGGGATGAAGTAGGAGGCTGAAGAAAACACACATATGGAACTTATTCTTGAATTCATCTGGGTATATTTTGGGAATTTGAATTAAATTTCATGAACAGGAATTTATAAAAGAAACAAATCATCAATGATGGAAGAAACTACACAACTCATTTATGTAACACTGTGCACTTTATAAATAACTTTCTCAAACGTTATCTCAATCGAAAGTGTTTCTTCTCTTGGCTATGAGAGTCACATCGTTTATGTCAAAATATTTCAAAACACTACTTAGTGTGATTGCCATGTAATGTGGTAAAGGGACATTTATTAACATTCGTTTTATTTCATTGATAGTTCTACTTGCAGAGGGGAGAAGTGGAAGCGAATTAGAATTGGAGCTTAAGATTGGAGCAAGTGAAATTGGAAAATTCCTTCCAGAAACTTACACAACTCTTTTCCCAATAACTTGATGTTTGAGGGGAAAGGATTAAGCCTTAACTGGAAAGCAGTGGAAATGATGGGGTAGTTGATGGCTTTCTTAAAACAGGGATCAGAAAAAAGGAAACATTGATCATCCTTTTCCCCTTTCATCACTCTGCAGCTCCTTGCAGTTCAGAAGGGCCTGCTGCCAGTGGTTTTTGTTCCTAATTCTAATCCTTGAGTTTCTACTGTCTCTGTGACAATCACAGCTCTTGGCCTAGACTGCCGAGTGGCATTATTCTAGGCAATGAATGAAGCCAGAGTAACCCCTTTCCCCACAGAAGCAGTGGTGGACATGATCCTAAATGTCATTTCTCCCCACCCACACCTTTCTTTTCTCTTCTAACTTATCTCTTTCACTTTTTTCTTTTCCTCTTTCTTGCTCTCTGCCCCATGTTTACTCTTTTATTTTAAGATCTAAACCAATGGCGACTTTTAGTTGAAGTGCATGATTGCGAGTGTGATTTTTTTCATCATTGATGTGCTAGTTTGAAAGGATATACGTCCCCTAGAAAAATCATGTTTTAATCTAAATCCCATTTCATAAAGGCAGAATAATCCCTATTCAATACTGTATGTTTGAAACTGTAATTGGATCATCTCCCTGGAGATGTGATTTAATCAAGAGTAGTTGTTAAACTGTATTAGGTGAAGACATGTCTCCACCCATTTGGGTGGGTCTTAATAAGTTTCTGAAGTCCTATGAAAGAGGAAACATTTTGGAGAATGAAAGAGATTTAGAGAGAGCAGAGAAAAACGACATAGCCATGAGGAGCAGAGACCCCACAAGCCAGCGACCTTTGGAGATGAAGAAGGAAAATACCTCCCAGGGAGCTTCATGAAACAGGAAGCCAGGAGAAGAAGCCAGCAGATGATACCGTGTTTACCATGTGTCCTTCCAGATTAAAGAGGAACCCTGACTGTGTTCACCATGTGCCTTTCCAGATGAGAGAGAAACTCTGACTGCGTTTGCCATGTGCCCTTCCACTTGAGAGAGAAACCCTGAACTTCATCGACCTTCTTGAACCAAAGTATCTTTTCCCTGGATGCCTTTGATTGGACATTTCTATAGACTTGTTTTAATTGGGACATTTTCTCGGCCTTAGAACTGTAAACTAGCAACTCATTAAAGTCCTCCTTTTAAAAGCCATTCCGTTTCTGGTACATTGCAATCCGGCACCTAGCAAACTAGAACAATTGACATTCTCCTTCCACAAGTATAAGGACTTTAATATTTTCACGGAATCTGATCCTGATTTTCAAACACATGATGTTTGCTGTTATATCTATTCATTTATTTGTTACATTTCACCTTTATTACTATTTGGCTTTTATTACTATTCAGCTGAATTCTATGATGGATTTAGTGAGTTTTCCAAGGTCACCAAACTATTAATACAGCTAGAAATGTTGAAGTTAAGAACATGGCCCCTAAGAAAAACCCAATAAAACAAAAAGTTTCCCTTTATTAAGCTGAGCAGCAAGAATACAGAAATGTGAATAAGTTGCAAGTTGAACTGTAAAATGCTGAGAGCCATATTGGCTGGTTTAGCGGTTCCATTGCAGAACTGCCCAGCTGGCATGCAGAAGCAATAGGCAAGAGGTTTATACTTCAAGTGGGCATAAAAGAAAGTTCACAACAGTCATCTCAGTGTCTTCTTGGTGGTATACAATGACTAGATTTGATGTAATAAAAAATCAAATACAAGGTATTAAACTCATTTTTAGAAAACGTAAGGGTTCATACCTTTTAAAATTATTTCTAGTTGCAAAAATGAAAAATGCTCATTAGAAAAAGTTGAAGAGTACAAACTTTAAAACATAGTGGGAGTCAATTAATTTTATGTTAACCAACTTTACCCCACAGAGGTAACCACAGTTATCAATTTGATGAATATCCTTATAGATATTTTCTGGACATATATAAGTAGCACCTACACGGAATATACTAAGCTTAGAAATTGCAAAGTTGCTTTTTTCACATAACATATGAGTATTTTTTCAGATACATACATATACATTTATATCATGCACTTTAATTATTGCATTTTCCCATAATATAATGCACTATATTTCTGTATTCAGTATACTATTGATGAATATTTAGGTTACATACTTTTCTTGATATTAAAAAATGTTGCAATGAACATACTTGCACAACAAATTATTTTAATCCTGTATATTACTCTAAGGTCAGCAACTCCCTAATATCAAAACCAAATAAAGGTACCACAAAAAAAGATTACAGACCAATACTCCTTATGAATATAGATGCAGAAATTTTCAACAGAAGATGAGCAAACTGAATCCAACAATACCTCAAAATAATTATACACCATGAACAAATGGGATTTATCCCAGGTATACAAGGTCTACATAAGAAAGTCAACCAATGTGATACTCCACATTGACAGCATCTCAATGATGCAGAAAAGGCATTTGTGGTAATTAGATTCAGGTGTTAACTTGACCAGGTAAAGGTGCCTAGTTCTATTGCTGTGGACATGAGCCAATGGAATGTGAACCTCATCTATTGCTGATTACATCTGCAGTAGGCTAGGAGGCGTGCTTGCTGCAATGAATGATGTTTGATTTAATTGGCTGGTGCTTAAATGAGAGAACTCAATGTAGCACAGCCCAGGCAGCTTGGCATACCTCATCTCAGCACTCACAGCTCAGCCTAGGCCTATGGAGATGCAGAAAGGAATCACCCCAGGGAAAGTCGTTGGAGCCCAGAGGCCTGGAGAGAAGGCCAGCAGAGATCGCCCTGAGCCTTCCTACATAAGAAAGAACCTCAGTTGAAAGTTAGCTGCCTTTCCTCTGAAGAACTATTCGTTAACTGAATAAATCCCCTTTCATTGAAAGGCCATCTCTCTCTGGTATGTTGCATTCCGGCAGCTAGCAAAATAGAACAGCATTCAACAAAATGCAGCAGTTAGTAAAAAACACTTAGAAAACTAGAAATAGAAGGAAACTTCCTTAACATGAAAAACCCACAGCAACATCATTCTTAATGGTGAAAGAAAGAAAGTCTACCATAACCACTGTTATTCAACATTGTATTGGAGCTTTAAGACAGAGCAATTAGGCAAAAGAACGAAAAGTCATCCAATGTAGAAAGGAAGAAGTAAAACTTTCCGTTTGCAGATGACATGATCCTATATACGAAAGTCCTGAAAAATTCACAAAAAAATCTCTTAGAGTCATCAAAAGAATTCAGCAAAGTAGGGGATACACGGTCAACAACCCCAAATCAGTAATGTTCCTATATCCTAGTAAGTAACAATCTGAAAAGGAAATCAAGAAAAAATCCATTTACCATAACAAATAAGAAAGCCAAATGTCTAGGAACAGATTTAACCAAGGATGTAAAGGACTTATTGATGGAAAACTAGAAAAACAGTGCTAAAAAAATCAAAGATCTATAAAACTGAAAGTGTGTTCCAATGTTTATGGATTGGAAGACTAAATATTGTTAAGATGTCAGTTCCACCAAAAGCAATTTACAGATTAATTGCAATCCCAATTTAAAGTTCCACAGTTTTTTTTGCAGAAATGAGAAAGCACATCCTCATATTTATGTGGAAGAGTAAGGGACCCCTAATAGCCAAAATCTTCTTTAAAAAACAAGAACAAAGTTAGAGGATTATACTTCCCAATCTTAGAACTTATTACAAAGCCACAGTAAACAAAATAGCATGCTACTGAGCAAAGACATATAGAACAATAGAATCAAATTGAGTTTAATGAAATATATCTTCATGTCTATGACCATGATTTCGGACAGGGCTACTCAATGAGTAAAAAAATGGTCTCTTAAATAAATGGTGCGAGAAAACTATATCCATATGCAAAAGAATGGAGGTGGATCCCTGTTTCACAACATATAGAAAATTCAACTCAAAATATAAGAATCAGAACTATAAAACTCCTAGAAGAAAACATAGGGAAGCATCTTCAGGACCTTGTATTATTCAGTGGTTTCTTAGAATTTATACCCAAAGCATAGGCAGTGAAAGAAAAAATACGTAAATGGGATTTCATCAAAACCTAAAACTTTTGTGCATCAAAGGACTTTATCATGAAAGTAAAAAAGATAACATACAAAATGGAAGAAAATATTTGGAAACCACATAGCTGATAAGGGCTTAATATTCAGAGCAGATAAAGAAATCCAACACAGAACATAAAAAGGCAAATAATCCAATTAGAAAATGGACAAAAGTCTTGAATAAACATTTCACCAAAAAAGATATACAATTTGCCAATAAGCGTGACAAGGTACTCAACATAATTAGCCATTAAAGTAATGCCAATAAAAGCCACAATGAGATACCATTTCACACCCACTAGAATGGCTACTATTAAAAAAAAAAACAGTAAATAACAAGTGTCAGAGAGGATGTGGATAAATAGGAACACTCATTCATTATTGGTAGAAGTGCAAAATGGTGTAGCTGCTGTAGAAAATCCTGTGGCAGTTCCTCAGAAAGCTATTACGTGGCAATCTTGCTTCTAGGTATATACCCCAAAGAACTGAAAGCAGGGATTTGAACAGATATTTGCACACTGTTGATCACAGCAGCATTCCTCACAATCGCCAAAAGATGGAAGCAGCCCAAGTATCCATCAACAGATGAATGGACAAATAATTGTGGTCTAGGCATGCAACAAAATATTATTTGGCCATAAAAAGGAATAATGTTCTGATACATGCAACAACATGGATGAAGCTTGAAGACATGTTGTGAATGAAACAAGCCAGATAGAAAATGGCAAATATTGTAGGATCTCACTGATATGAAATAATTAGAATAAGCAAATTCATAGAGCCAGACACTAGGACACAGGTTACCAGGGCCAGTTTGGTGGCAGGGAATGGAGAGTTAGTGCTTAACTGGTACAGTGTTTCTGGTTGGGGTGATGGAAATATGTTGGTAATGTGGATGGTGGTGATGGTGACATAACATTGTAAATGTAATGAGCACACTGAATTGTATTTTTGAATGTAGTGAAAAGGGGAAATTTTAGGTTGTACATATATTACCAGACTAAAACTTTTTAAAAACCAAAGAATCTTGCTTTGTTTATATGTTATACTATACAATAAAAAAAGTTTAAAAAAAAACGAAAGAATCATACAACAAGAGTGAACCCTAATGTCAATTATGGGCTATAGTTAATAGTATAATAATAATATTGTTTATAAAAAAGATACCATGCTAACGGAAATTGTTAATTATAAGGAAGACTATGTGTGTGGGAGGGGTATATATGAACTCTGTATTTTCTATATGGTTTTTCTCTATACCTATACTTTCTCTAATAAAAAATGGAAATGTATATAAAGTTTATAACAGTTTCTTCTCTTTTTCTCTCACTCAATTTCACTCCATAGAAGTAACAATGATGAATATACTTCTAGATATTTCCCTGCACAAATAAGTGCATATACATATATGAGATCATACTAAACTTATTAATATGCAAATCTGCTTTTTCACTTAACATTTTGTGGATATTCTTTCATTACATACCTACATTTTTACACCATTCACTTTAATTATCACACTTTTCCATTGTTTAGTGAACTGTAATTCATTTCATCAATATACTACTAATGGATATTAAGGTTATGTAGCTTTTGTTGGTATCTCAAAAAAATCTTGCACTGAACATCTTTGCACAACAATTTATTTTCATATAGCGAATGTATCTGAGGGATAAATTCAGCTAAGTGAAATTTCTTGTCCAGAGTAATATTTTCAATTTTTAAAATTACTTAATTACTTCATGCATCCTTGAGATGACTTTTTGGAGTTTAATCTGTGGAGATGCAACATAAAAAATATTTTCTATTAAAGGCAATTAATGTTGATGGATAAACTTACACTAAAAATGCTTTTGTCCTTTTCTTTTTAGAGGTACAAAGTTTCATATGCCTAACGATTTTGATTCTCCTCTCTGTGCTATTGACATAAAAGCAGTGTGTCAAACCATGCCATCTCTATTTTAAAGTTTCAGTATGTGTAGTTATCCAAGATACCAAGTGAGTCCTAGATATAGTAGCTAGAGTCTTTTTCCCCCATGCTGGACAAGGTCCCAGAGTCTTGGATTTTTTCCTTATGTACACTGAAATCCATTGTTCCCATTTAATTTTTCTTCCCAGCCTATATACTATAAAGAGTGGATTTTTTTTTTCTTATAGGTTGTCATTGTGCCCAGTGAAAGAATTCCCTTTTTTTCCCCCTTTCAGGGCAGGGCAGGGACTTTATGGGATTGACAGTATGCCAGATCTCCGCAGGAAAAAAACTTTGCCTATTGTACGGGATGTGGTAAGTTACTCCTATTTGATTTTCTTTGACTGCCTGTATTGTCTTTTTTCTCTATTATAACTGTTCTCATTAACAGCCTAACTTACAAAGTGTTTCTTGGAATAAAATATGTAACATTCTACCGAGTGTTAGATTCATTTCCTTAAAATTGATTAGATGAACTAACTCTAACCTTTTGACAGTTTTTATATTAGTTGAAAATACAAATTGAATTAAAATAACCCTATAATTAAGCAAAAAGATATCATACAGCATGCCAGGTGAGCTGCTGCAAATGGGCTTTGGTGTGTTCAGTGTCATAAATGACCATAAGTTTAATTAGCAAATTTTAAGGAGAGATTTGAACTGCTTCACTTTAACCCCATAGACTTTAATACTTTATAATGCAAGCAGATAATATTAATCAATTCTTTATTCAATTATATTAAGATCCATTATAGACAAATTAATAAGGTGTCTTACTTTGTAAAGAAAATCATGGCTCCCAAGTTGTTAACAATTTCATTAGCCCAGACATAACATAACTCAAACTCTCTTATAGTAAAAGATGTTGGGCCCGTCCAGAAATTGATAATGGCATGTATTAGATTGTAAAGACAACTAGCCCATCAAAGCATGAAAAAGATTGTTCTTATATCATCCAAAATGTCTTCACATATTTTTTTTTGTGAAGGCACAAAAAATTTTTTTCTATAGGCATATTCTTAGTAGTTCTCAATGTGAAAAAAGTACTTTTTCCACAGAAAAACAGAAATTTCCTTTTTAGCAAAATGTGGATAATTTATTGATATCGGTAATTTTAATTTTGCTAAGGAAACCTTCATCTGAATGACTTCACTTTGGTTTTAAATTAGGAAAAGTGGAAAAATAAGGTATTTACTGGAAAGATCTAAGATTGCCAAGTATGAAAATATGTGCACCTAGCTTAGATTCCTGTCATTACAGTGTGGACATTATCCTTAAGTATTTGGCTCATCTAACATCATTTTATTCTTTTCCCACCTTTGATATATCTAATTATTTATGCTTTGTTTCTTTTCGCTCATGGAATCTTCAGGCCATGGTAAGTGGCTTTTCAATTTGTTTTAAGTAATATTTGCCAATCCTCAAATGTAAACTGCACTTAATCATGAGGTAAAAGAGGGCACGGTAGGGAAATTAAAAAGACAGAGTATGCAGTAGTAAATCTGGAGAAGTTAAGACCTAGCTTAATTCTAAAAGACTAAATTATTTACAGAACAAGTGCAAATGACAGGCTAAAATAGATACAAATATTATTTTAGTGACAATACTTGTCGGATACTGGAAGATCATCTTGAGTAAACCCTTAGAGGTAAGCCCCTAAAGATTTGCACATTTGGGGTAGGGGTGGGTGGAGAGTGGCCTCCTTACTTAAATTCATGCGGAATTTTGTCAAGAGTCCATGGCTCTGTGGCCCTGGGGAGATAGATTTATGACCAGATGGGATTACAGGCAGAGATCATCAGGATTGTATTACTCTATTCTGATTTCCCTTTGCTCCTAATGGAATAGCAGATTTAATATTCCCATATGGATCCTCTGATTTCCAAATTTCTCTATAGCATTATCAAATTTTCATGTTATGTCTATTTTGTTAGAAGCATATGATAATGATTCCATTTCATTAGATGGACTTAATGAAATGGATTTTAAGTCACTAGAGGTACTTAAAATCTAAGTTACCAGCATTGAGTGAAGGAAACGAATCTGGGCACAATGATTCTCAGTGCATAAAATGGCCAGGGGGAAGGGACTATCCTGGATAGACATGGAAGAATATTCTAGGAAACTCTGAAGGACCCAACACCCATCTAGCACCAGCTGCAGTTCAGAACAACACAGGAGTCAGACTGGCTCCGTGTCCAGTTGTGTTTCATGAAGGAAGGTGACCATAACCACCCTGGGGAAAAACAAAGATCTAGAAGCCTTTTGCTAGCCAAGAAGCCTGGGACTTGTCTTTCCAACTCTGGCTGGGCCTCAGTTTTCTCAGCTGTAAAATGTAGTGGTTGGATTTGAGCATCAAAGAGGCCTTTCTAGTTTGAATGTTCCTTGATTCCACGTTCTGAATAAATCGGTGACTATGGAAATGGCAGGTGAATTGATCCCCTTGGCTGAAATGCGAACAGCAAGGGTAGATTGTCTTACATGTTGGCATTCTGCTGAGCGATATGTACACGGCAGCCTTCCCAGGTATCACAAAGTCACCATGCTGTTTGTTGCAGACCCTGGCTGCCCGGAAATCTGGACTCTCCCTGGCTATGGTGATTAGGACATCGCTAAACAACGAGGAACTGGTGGGTGTCATGGTAATTGCTGCATAAGTATTGATCGTAGCCATAGTGGGGGCTATTCTGCTTAAGCTACTCACCCGTAGTGTTTGTGCCAGTGTTCCTGGGTTGAATAGGAGCCCGGGAGAAGTCTGACACCGAACACATTTCCTCCGGGTCTTAGCTTCCCTATTAATCAAATGATTCTCTGCTCCCCAAATATGCATGCGCTTTCCCATCTTTAAACATGTGCTTCCATCCTGACATAATGTAACTGTTATTCTTCAAATGAAAAAAAAAAAATTCTGCTAATATTTTAAGACCTAGTTCAAGGCTCACCTCCTTTATAAGGCCTTCCTCAAACACGTGCCACACCCCTTCTGGTGAGCTATTAGTTTCCTTCTCTGAGCTTTTATAGTTTAATCATGACCTTCATAGCAGAGGATGGTTAAGAGAGAAGGATGGCTGGTGTCAGTCCCATCTGTGTCACTTAATTATCAGTGTTACTTGAGGCAAGTAATGTAACTTCTCTGAGCCTGAGTTCCCTCATCTGTGAAGTGGAGGGAATAATAAGACTAGAGGAATAAAGGAGAGGATGGATGCAGGCACAACACTCTGCATGGCCTACTGCATAGAAAACGATAAATATAAGCTGCCATTTTATTATTTTTGTTATTCTTAATATGATTATCTTGCATACATTTTTCCTTTTAGACTCTGATACCATGTGTAGAGCTGTGTTGTTTGTTGTTAAACGTTTTCATCCCCAATTTCCTACACCACCTGGCATGTGATAGATGGTTTATAAAAGCTTATTGAATGAAAAAACAATGTGATTAGAAGATATAGGTAGGCTGCAAATATCTAGGTCAAAGATTCATAAATTTGGTTGATTTGAATCTCCTGGGGGAGCTTTACTGCATACTGATAATTGGGTCTTCCTCAGAGATGCTGATTTAAGGGGCCTCAGCTTATGGCCTGCACATGATTTTTGTTGTCGTTGTTGTAGTTTTAACTCCCCAGGTGATTCTAATGTGCCGTGGATGTTGTGCCATGGGCGCACCATCCTACACGGGTGTTCTGTAAGGACTGCTAACTCAAGACAGTTTATCTGCATCCTCCCTTGTAGGAACTAATATATCTTAACTGTCCCTAACTTTACCGATTTTATCATTCTTATAGGATTAAAATATTGCCAACAATATGACGTTGCTTATTTTAACTTTCCATACACTTGACATTCAAACACCATTATTTACATTTACAATATTCATTCTTTTCTTCCTGTCATTGTCGTATTCCACCAAAAAGAACATCTTTCATAGGTCTCTTTAACAGCAAGCTTCCCTCCAACTCCAAAACACATCAGCAATCTGTGTGTATCTATTTGAATATCTGGAAACTACAGCAAGCTAAAATATTGTCTTTTATGCCACAGGATAACAAATGTGACTGATTTCTCTGGGTATTATTAGATTTATGATCCCATGTAGTATTTTGAGGATAGTTTGGACACAAGAGAAAGTAGGTATCTTCTGGTGTATGAGAAAGCTCCATATTGCTTGCTGAATTTCAAAGCATCTAGTCCTTTGTTTTTTGAAGAAATCATGAATCCAGGGTTTAGAATTAAAACTCCTACATTGCCCCTTTCTTATATTTTCAAATATAGTATTTTGTTTGAACCACACATACTCATTCCTTTGAAAAGTTCACAGGAAAGCAATAGAAATTATGAGACCCTAAGCAGAAAGCACATCCTTACTTTATGGTTATATTAGCAATTGATATATTTTTAAAGAACTTTAAAATAACACTTTCCGGGTGCATGGGTGGTTCAGTGGTAGAATCCTTGCCCTCCGTGTGGGAGACCCAGATTTGATTCCCAGACCATGCACCCCGCCCCCCACCCCCCCAACAAGGAAAAGAAAAATCACTTTCCTTCTTTAGTTTCAGAAGGCCTAAGTAAAAGACTTCTCTGTTTGATGGTGTTGCAGCTCAAAAGTGAGTCCTCACCCAATACATATCAATAAGTAGACACCAGGATTTTGAGAAGAGAAAAAGTTGATTTAGCAAAGGCTAGCCTCATAAAGACAGGAGACCGTTCCTCAAATCTACCCCCTCAAGCTGGAGAGGGGTAGATTTTTTACAGCACTCAAAGGCTGGCAGGCTTAGGACAATAAGCAAGGTGTCTTGAGATGATGAGGTAGTTCGCCTAGAGTGATTACATACTTAGGCTACTGTTCCTGTCATGTGCTAACCTTGATTATCCAAGATGGTTTAGGAATTTAGGGTGTTTAGTTCTGGGCTGACACATATTAATCAATAAGGTGCTACATGCAAGGGCACCCAATTTCAGGGTTGCAAAACAAGATAAAGGAATACCGATGGGGTCAATTCATGAGTTCTCCTGTTATTGTCCAGTGACAGGGGACAGTTTAGAAACATAGCACCAGCAAAACAAGGCATTTGGGTTACAGTTCAGTGAGTGAAAAATAGTGATTTTTGCTATTATAATTAGGCAAATATATTTATTTTTATATATTTATGTATATATTATAATATATATATTATAATGCTATTTTGCTACTATAATTAGGCAAAGTTTTCCCCTAAGTTAATCTATTTTTTGTGTGCTTGGTAGTTAAAGCCCATTAAGGCTGGTCTAGCTGAAGCTATGAAAAAACAAGGACTTATCTTTGATATGTAGATGGGGATTTTGGAGAGCAGAGAAAAAAGAGATGGAAACTTCTGCCACTTTGGGAGGGAGCTGCTTTGGAAGGTAGACATTGGAAGGCATGAAAAAAATGGTCCAGGGTCCTCTACAGTGTTGGGTAGATGAATAGATACTATTAGCTCTTTCTAGAGCTATCAGGTCCTGAGGCTCATGTCTCAAAAAAGTAAATGAAATATGACTTCTGTACAATTGCCATATTAACTATCACTCTTGGCAGGCTGTCACATTCAGTCTTATGGGCAACTCACATAAATGCTGAATGAATGATTTCCACTCCTTGGTCCTTTTTAGGCACGCTTGATGTGAAAGCGTGAACTATTTGCTTTTACATGAAGGAATGTGGTTTGGCCATGTGGAAAATATCAGATGGTAACACTTCTACTTTAATTACAGAGATGTACGCTAAAAAGCTCAGCCATCTCTTCCAGTAAAGGAGAGTGCCCTCAAGTCCAATGCATGATGACAGTGGGCCAGTCAGCACTGCCTCCATTAACACTATATTGGCTGTGGGTGATTCATTGCCAGGTGTCCCCATCCAACACCAATTCCCACCTTGGAAAAGCTATTGGGACTGATAGGGAATCTCAGTCTAGTAAGTCTCTAAGGTTTCTGAAAATTTCCATTTATTTGGATCAGTAACACAGGAAGGTATAATCAACCTAGTATCTATATAAAACAATAATCTGCCTGACACTACATCGTCCAGCTTTGTACTTGCTTTCACAGAGTGATTGTTTCCTAGGTGTGGACCCAATAGTAGGAGAGTCAAGATAGATGCATTCAATAATCCAACATATATTTATTGAGCACCTACTGTGTGTCAGGTGTTGCCTCAAACGTTGGAGAAAAAGCAGTGAGCAACTCAACTAAAAATCCCTGCCTTCATGAAGCTTATATTATAGTGAGAAGGGAACTGAGATGCTATGCTTTCTAAGCACTGTTATTACAGGGCATAATGGAAACCTCTAGTAGTCGGGAGTGTCTAAACTAAGGTAAGTTCAGATGAGGGTTATGGGAAACTCAAATAGAATAAGGAAATCAAATCACCAGTCCTAAGAGGAATTCTAGAACCCTGTTTGTCCAATCTGGGTTGATGGCCAGGTTTGGGGATTATGGGGACTGGTTTAATGGCAGGCTTCCAGGAAGTGTCAATTAACAATAAGGCATGATTTGTCTGAGATGGGAGAGTGTCCTCTTAATTGCAGCATTCAGTCCCCCAAAAAAGATGGGCCCTATTAGCATTGCACTAGAAGGTCAGAGCACCTACCTGATGTTTGGGGTTCAATCATGAAGCTGTGGGCTCAGAGTATACCCAGGTACTTTGGATGCTGTGCTCAGAAAAGGAAAGCCCCAGTGCTGAAGTGGGCATGGGCTTAATAGGAATCTCAATTCCACTACTTAATAGCTTTGAAAAATTGTTTCTTGTCAGTAGCCTTCACCTTCCTGAGACTTGTTGGTCTCATCCATAAAACGAAAGTCATGATAATTATTTTGCAGGTTATGAGAATTAAAAGGGAGAACTTACATATATATATATATATAAAATAACATTTTGCATACATATAACAACAACCCCTGCTTAGTCTCTTCCTGCTACCCTTCGCTCTACCCAGTGCCAGACAGAGAAGGTTGCTGTTGGGGCAATGGAGCCAGGGACTTGCCATCAGAATTTAGAGCACATGCTCTATTTTTGTAGCCAAAGGACATATTCCTTTTCAGAAATTGTTGAAGTGCAAACTAGTGACAATGACACTAAATTTAAAGAGGATCTCTTGTTTTACAAATATTACTATTGGTCCAGCTTTCATCCTTCAAGAAGACAGTCTTTGGTTTGTCAAAGATGTTGATCCAACTCTACCATTTACTAGCTATGGGTCTTTGGAAAAGTTAATAAATCTGATGAACTTGATTTTCTCCTATGTTTTCTAATTATTCAAAATCTGTGCATCTAAGGTCATAAAGTATAAACGGCCTATGGTTTGCTTGTTTCATATCTATGATTTATTTGTTCTTGAACAATTTTGGCTTCAATATTTAAATACCTTCATAAAATAATTTGGAGAGTCTTCCTTTTTTTAACTTAACTGGAATGGTTTGCATAAAAAAGTATTGCTGTTACTTGAAGGATTGGCAAAACATGCTTTTAAAATGATCTGGGTTTGGTCCTTATTTTGAAGTAGTTATTTCACTCTTCAGTTGATTTATTTAGTGGTTATAATTCTATCCATGGTATTTAAAATGTTACTCTTGAGTCAAATTGATAATTTATATCTTTTCCAGGAAGTTGTCTTTTTCTTCTAAGTTCTCTTGCTTTTGTTTATATTTTTTTACCACACACGTATATTGTAACTTAATTTTCTTATTTTTCTTTTCTAATATATGTACTTGAAGCTATATATTTTCTTCTCAGGACTCTTTAGCTGCATCACATAAGTTTTGATATATAGTTCTTTCATTGTTGTTCAGATACAAATATTTCATGATTAATCCAGTGATTAGTTCTTTGACCCATCAATTATTTATAATGTTTTATTTAGTCTTCGAAAGATAAGTGACACTTATTTTTGCTTCTGATTTCTAATTTTATTGCATATATTTAGAAAATATGTACCATATGAAAATCGCTCTTTGGTATTTAATTGAGAATTGGTTTATGGTTTAGTATATAACCAATTTGTAAATATCCATATGAGCTTTTTAGTTAGGTACATAAGTTTCAGTACTTCTATATTCCTAATGAATTGTTTCTTCGAATTTTTGCTAAAACTTTTGTTAATCTCTTATAATGTTTTTCCTTAAGATTTATTTTATGGGATATTAATATAGATACACTAGGGTGGGCCACGGTGGCTCAGCAGGCAAGAATGCTTGCCTGCCATGCCAGAGGACCCGGGTTCAATTCCTGGTGCCTGCCCATGTAAAAAAAATATGTAGATAGATAGATAGATAGATAGATAGATACACTAGTTTAATTTGGTCAGTAGTTCCTTGATACATCTTTTTTGTATCCATTTGTTTCCATTGTAGTGTGTTTTATCTGTATCTCATAAATGGCACATGGTTGAATTTTAAAAATTCTATCCAAGAATTTGTCTTTTTACAGGAGAAGTCAATTTTCATGTATCATGATATGCTTTAGTTTAGTTCTGTTATTTAAAAAAAAATACTTATTTCCTTTCCAGCCCTCTTTTGCATAGGTTGAATTTTCTTTATTTTCTCTTCTTCCTCAATGGAATGGAAGCTGTCTATACTATTTATTTTAATATAATGGATGTATTTTTAAAATGTTTAATAGAAATACTTAACTTCACACATTTTAAGGTTAACTGTCTGTAAAAACAGAAAGATCTGAAAATGCTTAGGCTTATATCACTACCCTCAATGCCCATGCTATGTTTGTTAAATATATAACATAATATTCATTCTCTGCTTATAATGCTTTTTCTATCCTCTGTCTTCTTTTTGAATTTAAACCTTTTTTTTTCTTTGGCAGTTCTTGATATGAGGTTTTAGGAGTAGTACATTTTTATAACCATGATTATGTTAGTTTGCAGTCTGTTGGGATGTTTTATCAGAACTGGAATGGCTTTTAAAAGGGGAATTTTGATGTTACAAGTTTTCAGTTCTAAGGAAATGAAAATGTCCAAATTAAGTCAGCAACTAGAGGTTACCTTCATTCAAGAAAGGCTGATGGGTCAGGAACACCTCTGTCAGCTGGGTAGTCACATGGCTGAATCTGCTGATCCCTTGCTCCTGGGCTCCATTGCTTTCAGCCTCTGTCCCTGCGGAGGTTCCTCACTTTACCTCACCAGGACTGGCTTTCATCTCTTGACTTCCCTTGGCTCTCTCCAGGATCTGGCTTGCTTAACATCTCATGGCAATGTCTGCTGGGCACCAAGCATCTCCAAACATCTGTCTCTGTTCTCCATGTGTCTGCATCTGTGTCAGCTCTGCTGTGAAATTTCTGTCAGATCTGAGTCTTCTGTCATTTCTAACTCTTTCCAAAATGTTTCCTCTTTTAAGGGATCTGGCATGGGTGGAGTCACATCTCTATCTAATCAAAAGGTCAGACCCACAGATGGGTATGCCACATCTCCCTGGAGATAATCTAATCAAAAGTTCTGTACTACGATATTGAATCAGGATGAAGAGAAAGAGCTGCTCCTACAAGAATGGATTAGGCTTAAAACATGGCTTTTCTGGGGTACATAATATTTTCAAACTGGCACAATGATGAAAGTGTCTTTATTTCACATTTATTCTTCAATGATTGTTAAGATGGGTGTAGAATTCTAAGTACACAGTTATTTTCTCTCTGGTATTTTATATATTTTTCCATTGATATAGTATATCACTGTCCTCTTGCATCTGTTTTTGAAGATAAAAAGTCAATTGATTATCTGTTTTTATACTTTTCTAGGTAAGCTTTCTCTTCTTTCTGGATTGTTTAAAGATATTTCTCTTTCTCAAATGCTATAGTTCCACTATAATGTGTATAGATGTAGATCCATTTTTTTGTGCTCAGGAATTGTGTTTCTTCAAACTAAGAATGAATAACATTCTCGGTTTGGAAAAATACCCAGCTATTTAGTTTTCAAATATTGTCTCTTCCTCCTTAACTATATTTACCTCTCTAGAACTCTGATTATACTAGACTTTTTCATTCCATTCTTCATTTCCTAATGCCTTATCACATATTTTTAAAATCTATTACTCCCCTGTGCAATATTCTGCGTGATTTTCCCAGAGTCACCAACTCTTAAGTTCAATGTGGTTTTTATTCTCTATGTATGTATGTATATATGTGTGTGTATGTGTGTGTGTACACACACACACGTACAGGTTGCTTTTCAATTTCAATGTTTACTTTTATTTTTGGCATTCTATTTGGTTTCCCTTCAGATATTTCTGTCCCTTTTATTGTTCACAATTATTTCATTATGGCTTATGATCCTTTATTTTATGTTTACATTCTATTAAAAAATGTATTTTACAGTTTCTTTTGAATTGTCCTTTTAAGTTTTCAGTTTCTTGGGGTACTAATTTTCTTGTCTGTTATGGGATGCTTCTTCATTAGAGCAGTTTGTGGCCTAGGTTGTTTGCTATTATATATTTATCTACCTACCTACCTGCCTGCCTATCAACTCATCTTCTTTTGGAGTCCAGCTCGTCCTGGATTGTGGATGTGTTTTTTCATTTGTTTCTGTCAACTGCTCCAGAAATCTTACAGGAATAGAGTTTTTTAAATGAGTAATTTGGCTTGAAATTCTTTAGAACAATTGATAAGAATTTGAATCTCACAGCCATATATAGCAGGCCTAGGTTTCCATTTGTCACTTAGACTTTTTTCTCCTCTCCCAGAGACCCAGGATCAGTGCAAATAAGTCCACTTGTGATGTCTGCAAAATGGCCTATAAAACCCAAGTCCGCACCCCCTGGAGTTTTCTTGGGTCCCAAACAGCCTTCAGCTTTCTCACAATCAGCTCTTAATATTCTGGGGTTAAGTTAATTTTTTTTACAGGTACCTGGGGAATCCGTTTATTTATTTTGGGCTCTTCTATGTATTAAAATACTTGTAAAAGGCAGACTATTTCAACCTAGTTCACCATGTTGCTAAAAGGTAAGTCTTCCAATATGTAGAATGAATATACTAATATGTCTAAAGGGTCGTTAGGGGAATTAAATAAAATAACAAATCTAAAATGTCAAAAAAATGTTTTGATATGTGGTAAGTACATAGTAAATGTTAGTTATTTTTATTATCAGCTATTTTTGTTTTACCTCAGCTTTCTATGACTTCAAGATTTGCTTTGCTTGGCACACAAGAGGACAGCAGAACGGTCTCCTCTGAGGGGAAAGGTCACCTGTTCTTCCTTATCTTCCTTCAGCTGTCCCCTAACCATTCTCCTCATTCTGTCATGGGCTCAGTCAGATGATTTATAAGAATCCAGACTCTGCCCCAAGTGGTAAAAATGGGCTTACCTCATTGAGTGGCTGAACATTCTCTGAGTGGAGGAATTCACATTATTTAAGTTTCTGATGTTTAACAGATTAATCATCTTATACCACTACCATAATTTTATTCAAAAGTGTGAATTACGGAAAATCGTGACACATGTAGGACATGACAAACCTAAGGTAATTTTTCAGACCATCTCCCAGGCCATGATCAAAGGTGCTTAGTAAAGTGCAGCCTACATTGTACTCCCTCCGAATTAATGAATCATCCACTTTATCATTGTTCTAGCCTTTTTATTTGGTCTTGCCCCATAAGTTATTTAGGACAATGATAATTAGTATCTGTTATAAAAAGTACAAGTAAAAGCAAATTACTTACAGCCTTACTGAATAGGTACATAACTTTTAATCTCTGTACTTGCTGTTACAAAATAATTTACCTGAGTCATTTTAATTTCTGCAGCCAAACTTATTTGATGATTATTCTGATGAATAAATCAGCACTGAAATTTTATCTGTTTTTATACTCAGGAACCCGTTCTAGCTTAGTTTTTCATAATGTTTATAACAAATTTGAGAGCCTCCAGGGTACCTAATCTTTGGTCTGCAAATTCTTCTGATGCTTTTGTCCAGAAGTAGTAAAATGCATTCTCAAAAAAAGGAAGTAATTTATTTTTTCTACATGTATCAAGTACATAAAAAGTCATTCAAAACACATAGCATTTTTTTTCTTAGAATTATCAAAAAGTGTTTTTTGGAATATGGAAAAGTAACTGTGCACATGATCCCATGGAGGAAACCCACAGGATGAGGATAAAACTAGCATGTCATTATTTAAGTCACTTTTTAACATAGTAGGGAAAAGGAGAAAAGGAGTATGGAGAATTCAGGCAAACAAGTGTTGTTACTGTTATAATCACTAACAATTAATAGATTGGAATACTGAGGGTCTAAAAATACTAAGTCATTGCTCTTGATAGGAAACCTGATTGCTTTATTTCTTGGGCTCATTTTCGTTTCCTCATATAATCATGAGTAGAAAAAGCAATTCAATTTCTTCCAGTGTCCTAACTGTTCACAAAGTGGTATATTCATGCAACTTATTTTAATTTCCAGGTTCTTGGAGGAGGAATTTGTAGAAAAATATTTATCCTGGATGTGATTACCCTCCCCTTATGGAGTCTCTAAGTCACACTTGGCTATAATGGATCATTATAGTGAAGGCATTCCTTACTCTCACTTCTACAGTTTAAAACAGAGTCTACACAAACTAGAGAATTGCCTTCTTTGTTGAAATTATTTAAGCAATGTAGAGATAACATTCATTGTTTTTTTCCCTAATTGCAGAAGTCTTACATCCTGTCTATACATAGAAAAATGGCTGTAAGGACATGAGTCAAACCATGTATAACTTTGAAAAATTCTATTGTATTTCTGTGCTATAAATTATTTTTGCAATGAACATGCAATTTTTATAATCAGAAAATACATACAATTTAGAAGCTAATATAGTCTTGTTATAAAAGATTTGAAAAGTTTAGAAATGTTTGAAAAGTTTAGAAATGTTTGAAAATGGTTGACAGCTAGTCACCAAACTGTCAAACTCCAATAACTAGCATCTGCTTGTTCTTGGGACCACATTCTCCATATATTCTCTTTCTAACTGGACTTGGTTACCTAGGTTACAGACGTTCTCTTGATAACATTTTCAGTCACAACCATCAACTTAAGACAGTGTCCTATTATCTGTAGCTAATTATCTGCCTGTTCTTAGTGCTACTTTTTAAAAAATCCTTCTCTCTTTCCTTTAATCCAATTTTTGATATTAAGCTACAGACTTCCATTTCCCATTGTTCATGGTAAATTTTCAGGTTTCTTCTTGTTTTCTTAGTCCTGCTTTCGTTCTGTGTTCCTTCCCTTATCTTCTTGCCTTAATCCATAAAAATCCCATACTCCTCAGTCCTTTTATAAAAGCTTGTTTAATCTGGTCTGATTTTGCTGCTGAGAAAACACATTCTTTTGCTAAAATGCAATATTATCCTGAGTTGCAAGAATACATTCCTATGAAATATATTTTTACATGCTTCCCTCAGCTATTTGTTTAATGAGTTTCGAAACTGTCACTCTGTCCTGTATTTTGCTGGAATGAGGAATGTTTCCAAATGTCATTTATTTTAGAGTAATATTTAGCTGCAGTAAACACATGCCCATATCAAAAAGTTCAAGAATCAAAATATCCATTATATTATCATTTCTCTGAAACTGTGGACACATACAGTTTAGAGAATCATTTCATATTTTTCTCCAGCTTCAGTAGATTCTAAATGTTGAGATTTTCTTTAATGTCCCATCCAAGTTATTTTCAGTGTACTGTTTAGTAAATTTTCCATGTTTCTTATTTTTTGAAACTAACTTCACTTTCTCTGCATTAAATGGATCATGGCACTTTTACAAAACAAAATCAAACAACACATTTCAATGAAAGCTTCACAGTTGTCTATTTAAAACTCTCTTGTATTTGTTTTCTTCCAGCTGGTTTAATTTTTAGCAACTGTTACTTATATTTATTACTTCTGCTGTATCCTGAAGACATATAGGACTGACTATCAATCGCCTGAATTTAATAAAAAGAAAATGAACATAGAGGATTATATCAATAAAAGGCATTAGTCATTTACTTAATTTTGAAAGATGCAGATAAGTTCATGTTCAAAAACAACCCCACATCCAATTCTTCTTTCTAAATTCACATGTATTTCCTAGTTTTCTTGTGTTCAGTAAATAAACTTTGTTCTATTCCCACCTAGTGTTCCATTGAATTAGGAGAATTTCTATTTCCCCCCACCAAATCATACAACAAATTACCTGATGCATTTGTAGGTATATCTCAATTCCCTCCTTATTTTTTCAACTAAGTCACAAATGCTGTATTAAACACATACGTACACATTCGCATGTGCATACATATACAGAGCCCCACAGTTCAGCTAGTTCAGAAGAGTCTGTGGAAGGCTAATGGGAAAGCTGTGCTATCAAGAGTCATTCCATTCATTTTAATGAAATTGACGATATTTACTCTGCCAGGCCCAAAAGGAAAGGCAAGATGAATAATACATTCTCTTAATTCTTAAAGAACTCTCACTGTTTCTTTGAAAGATGAGACGCCATTATGAAATGAAGCCAAGAAATATCACTGGTTCAGGACTCTTATTGAAAAATGATGGATCCAGTTGTTCTGTCTGTATGACCCTCAATCCTATGGTTTCCCCACTTGAATGGTCCCCAGAGTTGACCATGCTGCTATTCTGTAGACTCAGTTGAATATAAAGAGATGTAGATTGACTACTCATGTGGTAACAAGTCTGCTCTTCAGTTAGAAAACATTTTGGTGATCTCCCAGTATGATTACTGAACATAGTCTGTATAAACACACGGTGAGGGGAATGCACTAAGAAAAGGAAATATACTGCTAACATATTTGGGAATTGAAAAAAATAATGGAGAGCTGGTGATTGCAACACTATGAGAAGATACCCTGAAATGAGACTTAAGGATGGTTAATGAAAAATGTAAATGCCTCCCTGCTAGCATTACTTATCAGCTAGACTTCTATAGGATTCATGTAAATATTCATTATGCATCAAGTAGTTGTGTGAAAATATGTATAAATGTAACCAGAGAATGCTCATCTTTCTCTCAAGAAGTCACTTTCATAATGGAATATGAGAAACATAAATAAGGACTTATCAAATATAAAACTTTTTTTATTTG
Source organism: Myrmecophaga tridactyla (assembly GCA_004026745.1). Lineage (NCBI taxonomy): Eukaryota > Metazoa > Chordata > Mammalia > Pilosa > Myrmecophagidae > Myrmecophaga > Myrmecophaga tridactyla. The sequence continues at coordinate 81,177 of PVIY010001594.1, forward strand.
CCTATAGTTGGTTCTAATAATCTACCATCAATATCAATATTTAGTATTTATTTAGTTAGTGTTTTTCAGTTTACAGAATGCATTAGTTACCATCATATAATTTGATCTTCAACATAGACCCATGAGATAGGAAGAACAGGGGAGGAACATAGGCTTAGAACCTTTACATTTCTTTTTAGATTACAAGACTCATAAGTGACAAAACATTCATTTATTTCACAAAAATGTATTATACTCTTACTGTGTGCCAGGGTCAATGATAGGCACTGTTTAGGTACTAAGAAAGGAAAAATGGAAGCCAGTTCCTGACTAAAGAAGCTCATTTTAAACACCATGTGATCTTATCTATGTAAGGAAACCCTGGTCTTCTGACTACTCATTCAGTGAATTTTTCCCATCTCACTTATGGCTTTTCATTAGAAAATCCTTGCACGTACTATTAAAAATTATCTCCCATTAAAATACAAATCACCAAGGGCAAGTGTCATAGATAGCTTTTATCTACTACTAATGCTTTCATTTGAAATGTTTAATGAGAGCCTTCCTAAGTGATAGTTGCTGAAAGCAGTTTCCAGCAAAATGAATTCTAGAAGAAGCATAATTTGGGGCTTCAAGAAAGGTGCAGCATTAGGGAGGGTGCAGAATAAGGGAAGGAAGGGTGGGATACCACAGAGAATTGGGGATATTGCTAGAAAGTTATTGTCAACAGTGAGAATACTTTCACCCCTACTTCACAATTTTACCAAAAAGCAACTTAGACTAAGGGTAGCAATATAAATTCATTTTTTTAGAACTACTGTTTCCTGAGTACCTATCTCATGCTGGCGTCTAGGCTAACCTCTGAAGATGTATGTATATATCAGTGAGCAAGATGTTCATCAACTCTGCCTTTATGGAGGTTAGCGTATCACAGGGGAAAAGTAATAGTAAGTGGATGCTGTTATGAAAGAACTATACACAACAGTGAAACCCAGTACAGTCCGGTAGGTTAAAGAGTTCTTTATGCCCTAGAACACTGAGAAAAGAATAAGTGTGCAGAGTTACTGTGCTTCCTGTCATTATCTAAACCAAGATTCAAGGGGTTCTCTGAAAATAGCAAAATTTTTAACACAAAAGTGTTAAAATGATTTGCTTTATGTTGACATTCTCCAAAACCATTGACTTAAGGTTGCATTTGTAACTTCTCTCATTTTCACAGAAAATGCATGTCTTCAAGAAGACCTTGCAGGCATTGATCTACCCCATGTCCTCTACCACGCCGCACAACTTTGAGGTCTGGACAGCGACCACGCCCACCTACTGTTACGAGTGTGAAGGGCTCCTGTGGGGCATTGCCCGGCAAGGCATGAAGTGTTTGGAGTGTGGAGTGAAGTGCCATGAAAAGTGTCAGGATCTCCTAAATGCTGACTGTTTGCAGAGTGAGTACCGAGTTAGGTCGAAAAAGTATATGTGCCTTATTCCGTCTATTTTCAGGTTAAATCACTTCAGTTCCAGCTGGATTTCAACAAATTCTACATGCCCACTTCCTACCACATACACAAAGATATGAATAGTGTCCATCAGGTCATAGAGTTGATTATGCATCCGGCAGACATGGACTAGGCTTCACTAATGTCCTCAGAGTAAGCACCAGAAGAGTAATTGCCATCTCATAAAGTTTTATGTCCAAGGTGATTTTCAGTGATTTTCTCACTTTTATTTTATACTAGCCACATATGGTAAGTGGGAATGTATAAAGTCATGTACCCCAAACAGGGGCTAAGGCACACCCCTGTAATTGCAGTGACTGGAATATTCTTCCAAGCCTACTTGATGCCTGCCTGACCATCTTCTGTGGTAGTTGTACAAGCCTTGGAATTGGGAGGTCTTGAGTTTAAATGTCAAAGTTAAATCGATCTACCAAACATGTGACATTGAGCAAATTTTTAACTTCACAGGGCTTAATTTTCCTCCACTGGATGAACAGGAATAGTAAAATTAATTTGTAGCATTATTGGGGGGAGGACTAAATAAAATAGCTTCATTAAGAGTCTTGCCCGTAGTAGATGTTCAATGTATCTTGATGGCCTCTCTTGCCTCCAGCACTCTGACACTCATGAAAGGGTACATGGCACTTTGGCATTGACAAGTTACCTTAAATTTTCCATTTCTGAAGAATTCCTTCTTACTAATACCTTAGATTAGGTCTAGAAGTGTCAAAACATCACTCTCTAAAATACAATGCTGAATTTAATAATAAGCATATTAGGGCAGAGATTTGGGAAAACAGGCAGGAAATAGATTGCTGTCTTGTACTAAATGGCTTGAATCCATTAGAGAAAAATAATGCAGTTATATCTAAGAAATAAGTACATTCTGCTTTCTGTCTTTCTGGGGAGAAATGTCATTCATTCATTAAACATTAGAAGTATTTTATAATCTATCCCCACTGCTTAAGACTGGATGTATTGTTTGATATTAGTTACATAAATCAGGCAATCCACAATTTTCATTGAGGTTATTTATTGAAATGCATATATACATTGAAAGAATAAAAAACAGTACTGAATAATGAGGATTAATTTGATGCCCCAGGTAGAGACTATTTTCTTTAATTACCCCTCTTCATTTTTTCCCTGAAATTCACACTCTCACTTTGAATAGAAAGAGATTTGCAAGTAGATCACCACTTTCGACAATAACTGTCAATTAATTTTGTGATTCTCCCTGTGAAATCAGCAACATTTCCTTGAGAAATTTCTTTTATTCACTACTTTAAGCAAGACACTTGCAATGGAGACACCTTGTGTGAGGATGCCTCTGTATAGTCCAACAATGACGAGACGGAAAGAATTAAAAAATATGAGAAACTGGAGTTAGTAAGCTCAGGTAATTCGGCCTCCTGTAGATGTAAGAAGCTTCTCTACTTTCTTTTTCAAAATAGCCATTCAATCTCTGCTTGCATGCCTCCAAGGAAAATTAAAAATCTAGATGGGAAACTTAAAAATTCATCATGAGAAAATTTTAATTTATAAATTAAAATTTTAATTTATATAAAATATTTAATTTATAAATTAAAATTTGAGAAGTCTGGTCTGTCTCCTAGAAATGTCTACCCTTGAACCCTAATTTTATCTCTGGACAGAATATTTAATAAATCTGTTTCCTTTGTATATGACAGTTTTTCAAATACTTGAACATAACCATCCAGTCTTTTTTCGGGTTTCTAGAGCCCTCATTTTTTGGCTGACATTTTTCTGAAATTATTTCAGTTTGTCAACATACACACACGTACACACGCACAAATACACACAAAATAAAAGAAAAGAAAAAATATGCTCTACATGCAGTTTGACCAATGGCACATGCAGAAGAGAGAGTGTGTAAATTTATTTCAAATTGATTTGAGTTTGGTATTCATTCCATCAAGTCTTGGGATTGTTACCTACACACTTGCAGTGTGATGGAATAAGACCAGCTGAATCTATGATCTGACTCACTGTTCCAATGCCTTCTTGCAGGTTTCAAGTTGCATCAAAATGTCAGATAAGTTCCTCAGTCTTGGCTCCTGTGTAGCTGATTGTTCTTGGTGGTCATTCCTATGATTTACTGCCTTCCTGGTCCAAGGCTGAGAGCCATAGGTGGGGGGTAAGGACTGAGGAGATCATGGAAATTGTGAGGGCAATCCTTGTGCTATAGGTTGAATTGTGTCACCACAAAATGTTGGTTGTGGCGGAGCAAGATAGTGGCATATAGAGGAGTGGAATTTAGTTAGTCCTGTAGAGCAGCTGGTAAATAGCCAGGAACTGCCTGGAACAACTGTTTGGGGGAACTTGGTGACCCAATACACATTGGAAACCAATCTGGAATGGATGGAAGAGAAGAGCATATGACAGAACTGTGAGTAAAACCCTCAAAATCTGGAGAATGTACCTCTCCCCAACTGGTATGGCAGTCTCAGTCTGAAACACTTGCCTGTGGGAAAAAGAAGAGGCCTCTTCTGGGAGTGAGGGAAAACAGCCCAGCCAAGCTCCAACTGCATTTTTAATAAACAAATTTGGACTGTTGAAGACAAGCTCCAAGCACAGATAAACGGACAGCAAGTAGGAAAGAAACCCTGAGGTTTCTCCTGAAAGACAAGAGGTAGGGCTGACAGAAAAAAAACAAACAACCAAACAACCAAGGCTTTTGGAGTAGGCCCAGCTCAGAATACTGGAAAAGGGTTGTGACCCAAGGCACATAGAGCAAGTAAACAACCATAGCTCTTGACAGGTGAACCTTGGGGGCTGGGGACTGACTCAGAAGAGGGATTTTTTATTTTAACTATTCTGAACAGCTCATTAGAGAAAGCCTCAGGCATTTTAGAATTAAGATAGGTCTGAGAGTCAAATTAACAAGTCAAGTGAAGGAGATAATTCCTTAAAGGGCTATTCTTCCCCAGGAAAATGAGTGGGGGATGGTTGAGGCCCAACTGAAGTGGTTGCCCTAGATCAGAGAATTCATACCTCAGAGGTTAAACCCTAAACCCACCTTCTATCTCAGCGTCTGTCTCAACCACACCCCTAGCTGCAGGGTCAGCTTAGAATTAAAGGCACCATACTACTTTATGCTGGTGGAGAGCTACAGGCACCACATGCTGGGAAGGATAGGAAAAGCACAGAGTCTAGAGGCTTCACAGGAATCATTAACAATGTACTGGGTCTCATCCCCAGGGAAACTTGATACTGTCTACCCTCTCCTCCATCTTGTCTGGAAAATTCTACCAGGGTCAATGATATCTGATTTACAGATTCAATGCAATATCAATTCATATCCCAATAATTTATTTTGCAGAAATAGAAAAACCAATAACCAAATTTAATTGTAAGATCAGGGTGCCCCAAATAGCCAAAAATATATTGAGAAATAGGAATGAAGTGGGAGGTCTCACACTACCTGACTTTAAAGGATATTACAAAGCTACAGTAGTCAAAACAGCATGGTACTAGCATAAAGATAGGTATACTAACCAATGGAATCAAGTTTAGTGTTCAGAAATAGACCCTACCATCAGTGGACAACTGATCTTTAATAAGGTGGCCATGCCAACTCAATGGGACAGAGCAGCCTCTTCAGTAGATGATGTTTGGAGAACTGGATAGCCATATCCAAAAGAATGAAAGAGGACCCATATCTCACACCTTACACAAAAATTAATTCAAAATGGATCAAAGATCTAAACATTAGAGCTAAGACCATAAAAGTTTTAGAAGAAAATGTAGGGAAATATCTTAAAGATCTTGTGATAGGAGCTGGTTTCCTAAACTTAAACCCAAAGCATGAGTAATGAAAAAATAAGTAGATAAATGAGATGTCCTTCAGAATTAAACACTTTTTTGCATCAAAGGTCTTTGTCAGGAAAGTAAAAAGGCAGCCTATGCAATGGGAGACAATATTTGGAAACCATATAAAAGATAAGGGTTTAATACTCAGAATATATAAAGAGATTGTACAACACAACAACAAAAAGACAACAACGCAATTTAAAAAGTGGGCAAAGGACATGGACAGACATTTTTCAGAAGAAATACAAATGGCTCAAAAACATGAAAAGATACTGAAACTCATTAGCTGTTAGGAAAATGCAAATTAAAATCACGATGAGATAGCAACACACCTACTAGAATGGCCATTATTAAAAAAAAAAAAGCAAACTGAAAACTAAAAATGCTGAAGAAGATGTGGAGAAAGAGGCACACTTATTCACTGTTGGTGGGAATGTAGACTGGTGCAACCCCTCTGGAAAGCTGTTTCATGGTTCCCCAGGAAGCTAAGTATAGAATTGCTGTATGTTTCAACAATCCCATTACTAGGTCTATATTCAGAAGAACTGAAGACAAGGACACAGGCTTTTTCACACCGATGTTTATTGTGGCATTATTCATGATTGCCAAGAGAAGGAAACAGCCCAAATGTCCAAGTAGCTAAACAAACTGTGGTATACACATAGGATGGAATATTATGCAGTTGTATGACAGAATAAAGTCATGAAGCATGTACAACATGGATGAAACTTGAGGACATTATGCTGAGTGAAATTAGCAAGAAACAAAAGGACAAATACTGTATGGTCTCACTAATATGAACTAACATTAATGAGTGAAGTTTGAGAATTAAGAACACAGTTTATCAGGAGATAGGAAGAGGGTAGAGAGAGATTGGGCATTTGGTGCTGAAGGAGTACATAATGTTCAATAGGACTGATTTAAAGATCCAAAGATAGATAGCAGAATGCTCTCTGATGGTAGCACAATATTGTAACTATGCTGAACAAAGCTGAGTGTGAGTATTTTTGAGGGAGAAGAAAAGACAGGATAAGGGCTGGGATGGTATAACTTAGGTATGCCTAGAGTAAACAGTAATGGTGATTACATGTACAAATATAAGAACGTTTTTGCATGAGGGAGAACAAATGAGTTTCAACATTGCAAGCTGTTGAAAATGGGATGGTATTTGGGCTAAAAAATACAATCAATACAGAGTACCGTCTATAGTTAACAGTAAAATTGTAATATGCTTCCACTGAATGTAACAGAGACAATATGCCAATGCTAAATGTCAATAAGTAGGGGATATGGAAGATAGGTATGGGATTCTCTGCAGAAGAAATGGTAATGTCTTCATATAGATTGTGGTGGTGAAGGCATGGCTATGTGATTATACTAGGAACCACTGATATTTTACTTAGGTTGGATCGTCTGTTGTGTGAATAAAACTGTTTAAAAATAAACAGAAAGATACAAGTGCTAGAGAAAGTGGGGAGAAGGAGATGTACCTATTCACTGTTGGTAGGGAAGTAGAGTGGTGCAGCCCCTCTGGAGGGCGCTGTGGTCCAACACAGGACGCTAGGGGGTGGGGTTCCCATACGATCCAGCAACCCCATAGTTAGTTGTATTCTTGGAGGAACTGAGAGTGGGGACACAAATGGACATCTGCACACTGGTGCTTATGATGGCAGTCTTGGCATTTTGTAATGGATGGAGGTGGTCTAAAGGTGCATCGCCTAAGGAATGGAAGAGGGAACTGTGGTGTAAACATACAATGGACTACTAAGCAGCTGCAAGAAGGAATGAAGTTGTGAGGCATGCAACTAGGTGAAAGAACCTTGAGGTCAGTATGTCAAGTGAAATAAACCAGAAACGAAAAGACCTCACTAATACAGACTAACTATAATGTGCAATCTCTGAGAATTGAATTTGAGAGCATAGATTAACAGAAGGCCTATTGTAGAGGTTCCCAGATTGTAAGCTCTTACAGCAGTAACATCTATTCCAAAGTTGAAACTGTTATTTCTAAATTCTGGGATGTTGAGCTCTTTGTCTAAAACCTGGTCATTCTCTGGAACTTTGGGTATTTGTGTGACATCTGAGACTCAGAGCTAGAGTTCTATAGCTATGAAATCAACAACACAGCAACAGTTAAAAACACTGAAAAAATTACCAGACCTCAATTAGAGATATGAATGAAGCTGATCTGGATAGGACTAACGTAAATCAGACTAAAGGGTAAAGGACGATATTCACTGTATTTTAAAATTTCAACTTCTGTGTGAGACCAAAGGAAGAGATGTTTATTTGGTGCAAAATTTATATTTTCAGTAGAACACTATCTAATTCAACTTGTATTGTATGGTCAACTTATTCAAACACCATAATTACATGGAACCTTGAATAGGCAGTGAGAACTTGTTGGTTTATACGGGTTGTTGTGATTCCCTGATATATCCCAGAGTAATCTAGGCAGAAGATTAAAAACTAAATGTAAAGTCCCCTTGAGGGACTTGGAAAAAAGATGGAAATATTAAACTTCCCCACCTGGGGAAGACCTGATATTCTCACAGTCATTGGGGATTGCCAATTTGATGGGTCAGGCCCTTGATCTCGGGGCTTGCCCTTATGAAACTTATTCCTGCAAAGGAGAAGCTAAGCCTACTTATGATTATGCCTAAGAGTCACCTCCAGAGCACCTCTTTTGTTGCTCAGATGTGGCCTCTCTTTAAGCCAGTTTGGCAGGGGAATTCATTGCTCTCCCCCCTCTGTGAGACAGGACTTCCAGGGGTTCCCTGGTAACATGGGAAATGACTCCTAGAGATGAGCCTGGCCCTGGAATTATGGGATTGAGAAAGACTTCTTGACCAAAAGGGGGAGGAGAAATGAAACACAATACAATTTCAGTGATGGAGAGATTTCAAATAGAGTTGAGAGGTCATTCTGGAGGTTATTCTCATGCAGTATATAGATACCCCTTTTCAGTTTTTGGTGAATTGGAGTAGCTAGAGGGAAATACCTGAAACTGCTGAACTGTGTTACAGTAGCCTTGATTCTTGGAGTTGATAGAGCTTTGAAGGTGTGACCATGTAATTGTGAAAATCTTTTGACCCTTTATCCAATGTATGGACAGATGAGTAAGAAAAAATAAAAGACAATAAATAAATAATAGGGGGAAGATGGTATGCGATATTTTGGGTATTCTTTTTTACTTTTATTTCTACTTTTATTCTTATTTTTATTTATGAAGAAATGAAAATGTTCAAAAATTGATTGTAATGATGAATGAACAGCTATATGATGATACTGTGAACCACTGATTGTACAATTGGGATGAATATAATATATGATTAAATTATATATGAATGTATATTTCAATAAAATTTACATTTAAAAAGGATACATTGAAATCCTAATCACCAGTACCTTGATTTTGGACTTTCAGCCTCCAGGACTGTGAGATAAAAATGTCTGTTGTTTCAAGCCACCCAATTTGCTATAGTAGCCCTAGAAAACTAAAACACCTTGGGAAAAGAGAACCGATGCATCCTTCCATCTCAGTTCTAAGCCAGTGACAGTAGCTGGAGTCCACCTGTTTTTCTTTAATTAGTTCATTTGTGTTCCATCATTTACAAAGACATTCTCTTTTTGAAAAAAAAAGGATTTTATGGTGGAAGAATTTATTTATAGCTAAAAGAGGAGCAATTGTGTTCCTTAATGATCTTAGTATACTGAATAAGGAGCCTGCCATAGCAGGTACGATGGTAGTGTTCAACCAGGACAAAGCAAAAGAAGCATATTGTTAGCTTGCATGAGGATTGTGTGCAAAGTGAGACATATGTATAGATATATTTTCCTTTCAAAGTAAAAACAATACAACTACATTGAAATTTCCAGTTAGGAATGGAAATTAGGCAGAATGCTTATTCAGTGAAGTGTTGGGATTTAAGTTTTGGAGATGCATAAGGAAGTACAGGCTTGCTAGGTTAGGTACCAAGATTATTTGTGTGTTTTTCCAAACTCAAGTACCTACATAAGTTTAGAAGATATTTCACCAAAAGTTCAGGGAGGCAACATCTTGTGAGATGTGTTCTTCAGTACCATGGCATTTAGTACCTGGCATTCTGGTTAGCTTATGTGTCCTAATATGAGACTTTGCAAATTCATAACATTAATAAAACCTGGCTAGTGGACTCCTATCTCTAAATTAGTTATTGATTCCCTGTTCCTTGCATTTCTGTTACCACATTTTCAACCGTGATATTTTAAGACAGTTTGCTAGTTGTTATTATTGAGCAGTGGGTGGGAGCTTTATTTTGAGCTTTCAGAGCTAGAAAGAAAGTAATCAATGTTGTCCCTGGACTCAACCTTATTTTCTAAAACTAACTCAGATGAACAGATGTGAAAATACATCGTGGAAACTTTTGACATTCTACTTTTTCATCAGCAATTATATAAATATGTTTATGTAATGAATACTTGGGAAGCTTAAATATAGGAATCTGCAGATCCACTGCTGTGGTTTGGAGATAATATTCTTTATTTTCCCATAATTTAGCACACATTTAAACAGAGAAGCTTAATAGCTTCTTCTTCTTAATAAATGTTTATTAAGCTATTAATGAGAACAGAGCTATAATTAGAAATAGCCTGAAATCATTTGAAGATTGTTTTTCCATAGAAGCATAGACTGTTAGGGGAGTCTGAGAATCCAATCCATTGATTTTATTGAGTTTGGGAGGTTTAGTATCTTCTCAAAAATAATCAAAATAGTTAGCATAGACAGGGCCAGAAGTCAGGTCTCTGACTTGCAGCCTGGTGTTCTTTCCTAACTTACTAAAAAATGTGCAAAATTGATTCTAGAGGGAAAAAAGTGGGAAGTTGATTTTATTTTCAGTGCTTTCCCACTCTCCCATGTGGTGCTCCTGTCTTTTAGACATCCTGCTGAGCTCACACCTTGGCTTTGCAGAGCTCCCCATCACAACTCCTCAAGGCTCTCCATGGCCAACCCACCAGGCCTGCAGCCAACCTTCAATGCCACCACTGCACACTTACTGCATTGAGTTTTCTCTAAGAGAGAAAGTAGCTACTAAGTTAATTTTGGCAAAAGTGAAATCAACAGTTAGTAAATTATCTTAAGACAGTTGTCAGTTCTTTAACCTAAAGGAATGAAATAATAATGGAAGATTTTCAGGTGTTGTGGTAGTTGCTAAAGGGGGATAAAGAAGGTGGTTATGCCTTAAATAATGTCATAGGGGCAATTAATAATTTTACATAACATAAATAATGAATATCATTTTTTTTCATAGTCCTGAACTACTTGAGAAAAATCTAGTTTCCAATCCTGCTCCTATGGGAATTTTCTAAAACCTCTCTGGGCATCATTTTCCTCACATGCAGAAATTGCCAGTGCTTTCTAGCCAGAGATCACCAAGATCATACCTTTGGTTTTAAAAGCTGGGTCTTTACTCATTGCTGTGAGGAAGTATGTAAACCAGAGTGAACCATAGGGCGTATCAGTTAGAGGATATTAGAAAGCAGAGGTTTGCTCTGATTCAGGTGTTGTCTGGAAGTGAGGGAAATTCTATGATTGAGTATCTTGATAAATCTTATCCAGCAGGAGGACAGACTAGAATGAGGTTTACAGATGTAATTGGTAAAGAAACAGCGTCACTTGTATAGTCAGGAGAAGGGGACGTTTGACATTTTGTGATTTGCTAGTGACCTTGTTTCTGTCTGTGCTTAGAGACAAAATTATGATTTGGTCTTCCTTTGTCTCACTCTGACATGGTCCCAGAGTGAACTCATCTGAGGTTGGTGTTCTGTAAGATTGCTTATTCCAATAACAAAATGGCATAGCTTAACCATGAGCACCAGATCAGTCCTAATACTGGAAATATACTGTGTCAGTCAAGTTCCCAGGTGTCAGAGGATGTCTGAACTTCCTTGTGTCTACAGGTCAATACTTTTTGTTTGGCTTGGTTTAGTTTTGTTTTTTGAGAAGAATATGAAAAAATCTAACATTAAAACTGAATGTGATAAGAACAACATCTTTCATCTTTTTCTCACTTTGTTCTTCTTTTCCTTCTTGAATAGTTAAAATATTTTGAACCTTTAGTACGTTATTGATCACAATGTATTTGTTACCGTAATCCATAGAGATAATTTTTTTACTCTACAATCGTTGGGGAATCTCTAGAAAATCAATATTGGCTTTGACATATAATAATGAGCCTGCATTCCTGATTTTTTTCCTATGTAAATGATTTCAAACTTTTTCTTAATGTTTGCATTCACTAATAATGGGACAATTGAATATGGCAGGAATGGTATTGATAGAGGAAAAGAAAAGGTTGAATTCTGTTTGACTGTTTTTGGTGCCAAGCTCCTTGACAGTGAAGTCACTTAATAGAAGGCAGCAGTTCCTTGAAAGGTGGCTACTTGCCCACATTTTCCCACTGCCAATGATGGAGCCACCTACGGGAGTGGGAGATGATGTTAGGTTAAATCTGTGCTCCTCCAGTTACCCTTCTTTTAAACGTCAATCATTTGTTATTTTCCAAAAACCATGTGGGGTGTGTGGCTTTGATTTTGTAAGTAGAAGAAGGCAGCTGACTTGAGGTCTGGGGGAGTTGTGGGTCTGCTCCTTGAAAAAACTGAAAGCATGTTCAAAGGAGAGGGTTGATATTATGTTGGATGTAAAGCAACTAACGGGTAGAAAACGCCAACTATATGCCCACCTACATGATTTGTGGGAAAGAAAAACAGAAAGGCACCAAAAGCAGACCCACCTACAGGATTTTACTTAGAAAAAAAAGAAAAACCATAAAGACATGTTTCTACTGCTAGAGGCTCCTAGAGAGAGAAAGGAATATTTAAGCCTCAGACCCTCCCTCTTGGCATGCTCTTCAAGGATGTTAAATGACCTACCTCCTCTCAGGCCACCAGACTCAGGGGCAACTGAAGGGTTTATGGATGTCCAAAAATACATGATTTCCTCCAGTTTCTAGAAATTTTGTTTTCTTTTATCCTAAAGCACTTCATTGGTCCCCATCCATCAAATACTTATAGAGCATATAGCATGTGGCAAGCACTGAGCATCATGCTGGCCACAGGAAAGTTTTCAAGGAGATGCTTTATAAGCCAAGTAATGACAGAGTTCAAAGTCCTGAAGTTTCTCATTAATGTTGAAATCTTTAATAAATGCTTATATCTTCACTTTTTTGATATTCCGAAACCCCTACACTCATTCAATTATTATTAAAGCTATATGAAATAGCTCATTTAATCTTCACAAGTACCATTATCCATTCCCTGACTAATTTTTTTTTTGGTGAGACATAGGTAGAGATTAAGGAACTTAGTTAAAGGCTTATAGATAAAGTAGCTAAGTTTACATAGTAGGTAGAACTTCAGGATTCATTCCCAAGGCAGTCTCCTAAACCCAAAGCATCATTAACCACTATGCTTTTTTGCCTTGTTAATAAGTTATTTTTATGTATCCCTTCCACTTTATATTTGGACTTTTTTTTCCATTTTATGCTAACTATTAAATGCATATGGTACCTAGGCCAACCAAATTCAGCTTTCTAGTGATGGGCACACAGTTGTTCTCTGAGAATCCCAGAGCAAAATGCAATACTCAATTGTAGTAATAATTTTATTTTAGGGTTCTCCAAGAATTATCTTCTCTATTTATTGAGTGTATGCTGTTTCTGAGTTGGAATAGTTGGAATGCTCATGTAATATAGGTTGGCCTTACAGAGTAGCATGAAAGACAGACAGACACATATGCAGGTAGCTGTGTCATTACTGGTAATTATTAAATATTTAATAACTTTGCAGAGGAGTTGCTTAAAGTCAGTCTTGATAGAAGTGTTTGCATCACAAAAATCTGCTAGGATTATAGATCAGGTCTTTTTAATTTCCCAGGGAGGGCAGAGGAGACAATGTAGCCAGTGAGTTTAGATGGCCTCTATTTTCAATTAAGTAGGCGACAAAATCATGTGATGAAAAAGAGGAGGTATGTAATTGGAAAAGAATAGAACTACTTGGAACACCTGTTGAGAAAAATAGCCAAGAAAAGGGATTGAGAACACGGGAAAGTATTGTAGGTGTTATGTGTATAGAGATAATTATTTGCAAGAAACACTAAAATTATAAATAGTGAAAGTGTAAAGGTAGTATAATTGTGAATGAACTTTTTACTTGAAATTCAGATGTTTTGGATAGTACTAAAAATTAAAGAAAATTAGGATTATGGTTAATTTACTATATCATTAAATGATGTATAAGGGAAACAGGTGGAATAAATTGCTTCTGTCTAGGGCTTAATTCTCTTGTAACTTTTTATGCATAATCATATTCTCTGATCTATCAATTAAGTGTTTCTTAAAATAATTTAAAAAGTATTACATTTCAATAACGTATTATAACTTTCACTATACATTCTCTCTCTTGATCTCATTTATTGACGATCCCTGGTTGGCATGTTACTGTATTTCAATGAAATTACTAGAATTTCTAGCAAACATTTTAAAGGAAGACTCATATAAATGCAAATTTAAAGTTATCTCTGATGACTTTGAGATAAGCACAAGGCTGAAGGAAAATAATAAACCCAAAGGACTAGAAATTCATGACAAATTGCAACTCTTTAAGAAATAGTTTTGTTAGAAAAATAAGATGAGAGATTTGGGTTTGATAAAGAATATAGCAGTGGAAAATACTGTAGATCAGTGACAAAAACGTAATTATGAATTTGCCTCTGTATCTCTGAGCAAAATAAATCTAAGTTGAATCATTTTCTTTCCTTCAGTTTCAAAAATATCAAAACAAAAATAATAAAAGCTACATCATTTTTAGAAAAAAAAGATGAAAGGCTTAAATACAATTTCTTCATAACCTGTTCTCCCTAGGTTGGCAATTTCACAGGTTATGGGTCTGTCTGTTGTCTATACAAACTAAGGTAGATTCTTGACTCCAACATCAAAACCCTAAGTGAAGGATTTCAAAGTTAATTCTCCAAATTCCCTAATTATTATTTATTTATTTATTTATTTATTTATTTATTTATTTATTTATTTATTTATTTATTTATTTATTTTACATGGGCTAGCACCAGGAATTGAACCTGGGTCCTCTGGCATGGCAGGCTGCTGAGCCACCCCACCGTGGCCCACCCCAAATTCCCTAATTATTTTTAAAAAAGATTCAAGAGTAGTCATTAAGGACAAAGCTCTGATTCCTTTGGGTGAGTAGTCTCTTAGCTTTTAATCTGGACGCTGCTGATTGAATGAGCATTTACTGTGTGGGTGGTGGTTAGCTGGTTCTTCCTAAATTTAGAAAAATAGTCTAAAATATGTTTGACTCTAGGCACCATTAATACTTTTAGAATCTCTGGGGGCACTAATAGCCACAATAACACTCATTTAGAAATTTGGAGTGCGTGACCAACATTTTTAAGACATTTTGAACCTTTTGAATATTCTTAGGATGATTGTCACCAACTGAACTTCCAGGCCACTTTGAATAAAGCATGTAAATTCTTCAAGCCATCACTATTCTTTCCAGTTAATGAATATTCCAATGCTTGAAATGAAGTATGCCTATTGGGTAGTTCTAACTATTTAGTTTAGCCTAAGCTAATTTTACTGTGTAAGAATAATGCACTGTGGGGTGCAAGGGTAGTTCAGTGGTAGAATTCTTGCCTGCCATGCAGGAGACCTGGGTTTAATTCCCTGGCCATACACATCCCAAAAAACAAACAAACAAAAATTCAACAAATGGTGCTGCAATAATAGGATACTCTCATGGAGAAATAATGAAATGTGACCCCGTCATACAGCATATAAAAAAAAAAGAAGAAGAAGAATACACTGGATAGTTAAGCCATTTTTCATAAATTACAAACATGCTTAAATGCTTTAGGGTGCACAATTTACAAATGGATAGCTATTCTGGGGCATATTTTAACAGATAGCTAGGGTGTCTAGAATATCTTTTCAAATTACCTTAAATGGAACTGATTCACTTTTAATACTTTTTTTTTAAATGTAGTTTAAGTTCTCAAAGTTAAAAAATATATATACAAACAAGTAATCTGCTCTTTTTATCATTAGAATATGCATTTATTTTAGCTTCCTCAAGTCATACCCTGATTATTATGAACTTTTTTTCCTTGCCCCTTAGGAAACTAGTATTATACTTCCAAATAAATTAAGATTTTCACTAAATTACTGTTGTCAAATTTTATGAATTTATCATTAAAAAAAGTTAATGGTTGACCTTTCCTCTTTATCTTAGCTTCTTTGCTTAATTGGGTTTACTATTCACAGAATTAGATGCAAAGAACATCTATGCATCTAATTCCTATTTGTGGTAGGGATTATGCAGATAAATTATCCCATTTAACATCCACAATGTTTTATGAGCTGTTAGAATGCCTGTTTCACAAGTACAATATTGCTGAAAACTTGTAAGAGAAATTGGGCTATGCTTACAGTCATATAGATAAAACTGGAACAATTAGGGAACCAGGAACACAAGTCTTTTAATTCTTTTTACTTGACCTCAGCTACCAATGGTAGCAGCTCTTGAAGACACTGCTACATGGTCTTTTTCTCTCTGACTTCAAACTTATTAAAGAACTGTGAGGGCTGGAATCATATCTGCTTGTTGTAAAATCCTGGGCAACCCAGAGCAGCAGAGCGGTAAGAATATTTCCCTGGTAGCGAGGCAAGGTGTAGGACCCAAGAATTCAATGTTGGAAGTCCTTCACTGCTCACAGGACTTTTATTACATATAAAAATGCCCAGAAGGTTGAAACTAATCATAAGAAACAATGTTCTAGAAATAGAAGATGGTTTTGAATAGAAATTGAGAGTACAGCTTGTTTAAAACTATTGATATGTCACAGAATGAGAATTCAAGTCTATAGACTATCAGATGCTTTAGAGATCATGCAGCTGGGTGACTTCCAATTTTTTTAACAGAATCATTTTTGTTCAAAGTACTATCGTACCTGTATTCAATATATAACAAGTTAATGGTAGTATTTATTTTATAAGAAAAATTTTAAAACAATTATTATGAAGTCCATCAGCAAAAATAACTAGGCACTTTAGATAAACAGAAATGTATGAAATATTGGTTTCGGAGTGACATTTGCCATTTATACCCTATCTATTTCTGAACTTTGTTTTGGTCGTTATCCATTGAGTAAATACATGTGGTTTATAATGCATTTAATTGTGCCAATTCTTTTTGTTCTTTTGAAATTTCATTTTGAAAATTCAAACCAAATGTTTGCGCAACCCCTAATTTAATACAGTAATATAGATGAAAATAACTGGAAATCATGGAGGTTAATTTACTCATCCAATAGCCTGATTTTATTCTCAATTTCAGTTTAGTGACTTATTCTCCTGATTTTTTCCAAAAAAAGCTATCCTGACTCCTCAAAATGAAGTCATTCATCCATTCACATATTTCTCTCTCTTTTTTTCTCCCTCACTTGGCCCATCAGAAAATAATTGTATGTATGTTCACATCAGCACTGATTTTTCTATTATAGGAGCAGCCGAAAAGAGTTCTAAGCACGGTGCAGAAGACAAGACTCAGACCATTATTACAGCTATGAAAGAAAGGATGAAGATCAGGGAGAGAAACAGGCCCGAGGTATTTGAAGTAATTCAGGAAATGTTTCAGATTTCTAAAGAAGATTTTGTACAATACACAAAGGCAGCCAAACAGAGTGTACTGGATGGGACATCTAAGTGGTCAGCTAAAATAACCATAACAGGTAAAAAGAAAAAAGTTCTTCTCTAAAATTTTAATTACACATGAAGATTTTTATGTGTCTTGGAAATCACTGATAATAATAATCATAGGTAAAATAAATAGAACTGTTTTCAACCTTGTCATATTGTCAGAAGTCTTGTTGATACTTCAAAATTCTAACATTTATGCTAGATAGTGGAAATAATTTCCATCTGGGTCTTGTTCAAATCAAGCTCTTCCAGAGGGGAAAGGTGTTGGTTTCTCAACGCGCTCATCACTACCCTGAAGTTTACAAGAGATTGGCTTTCTTGCAGTCTGCCACTTGTAAATTAGAAGAGTAGCCAATAATCTCTTGAGTCAGTATTTTTAATAAGAGAACAAATATTACTTTATTTATTCCTGGTTCAATATTCTTCATCCACTTGATCCTAGAGTCAAGACAATTTGAACTTAGTGATATCTAGTAATTTGAACCTCTGAAATTGCTTATAAAGTTAATAGCAAGTACCTACAAATCGTGTTAACATTTACCAAACATCTTGAATTGCTCACATTGTATACACAAGGAACATAAAGATGTGTTGTTTTTTTTTTTTTTACTGGGTTGAGTTGATCAATAATGACAGCAAACGCATAAAGAAATAAAGACATTTGCATTCACAGCCATTCACTGGGTTGGGGGTAGGGAATGGGGAATTAATGCTTAAATTGTACAGCATTTCCACTGGGGTTGATTATAAAGTTTTAGAAATGGATGGTGGTGATTATAGTACAACATTGTGAGTGTAATTAACAGCCCTGAATTATATATGTGAAAGTGATTAAAAGTGGAAATTTCAGATCCTATATATGTTACTAGAAAAAAATTAAAAGATAGAAAAAAAATCACAGATCAAATTATGTTGAGTATTTTTTGCATACTATATGAGCATTCTCATTTCCTTACATGTGTATACATTAATATGTATATGAGAATATAAATAATGGGTACATAAAATATGTACATATATAGCAAATGTTAATTAGAGCTAAAAGCAAATATTAGTCAAAGGAACATTTTAATGTTCAGTGTATTCATTCTTTTATTAAGCAAACATTTTTAAATGTCCTGTTGATTGTGAATAGGAGAGCAATGGGATGCATCTGCAAACCCAGGGGATAAAGTAAAAGAAATGTTTTTCTTCATAATTCCATATCCTTAAAATAATGATATCTTAAATAGTATTTATTCTATCATTGTTTTTTTGTTTCTGAGGACAACCTTATACTAAAGCTTTTTTTGTTTATTTCAGTGGTTTCAGCACAAGGCTTGCAGGCAAAAGACAAAACAGGGTCCAGTGACCCATATGTTACAGTTCAGGTTGGAAAGAACAAAAGAAGAACTAAAACAATCTTTGGAAACTTGAACCCAGTTTGGGATGAGAAGTTTTATTTGTGAGTATATGGTGTGGAGGTCTTGCAAATATTAATATATTTGAGGATAAATTTAAGTCAAATTTACAAAGTATACAAGCAATAATGCTCTGATACCACATTTTAATAATCTCATATCAAAATTGAAAAAAAGAATGAAACTAATGTTACAAACCCACTTAAAACATTAATATTTCCTTATATATTATTTATTCTTCCTCTTTGGAGCAAGGGAATAAAAATAATATATTTTTTAATAAAGGCATGAAGATGATTGGTGGAACTTTACCGGAGGAAAAATAAGATCCAGAACATGACCTAAAATTCAGATAACCCAACACAGCTAGGAATTTACAGATTTGATTCAGCAATAGCTTGACATCAGAGGTTTTATGGCTAAAGATGATAGATCTCAGTGATCCCCAGACCCCAGGGGAAGGACCACATCTACATCATCCATACTGATGAAATGGTAGAGGATAATTTTTGTGATCTCCCATTTTCTGTCAGTTTCCTTTCTATACCCCATATATAGCACTTAATATCAAGAAATCTTCCCCCCCCCTGCAAAGGTTCTTTTTTTTCCTTCACCCTTTCTTCTTGGAGAGACATATAAAGAGATCCAATCACCATTTGGCAGAATGAAAAGCCCTATCTGTGGGTTTAAAGAATGTCTTTTTCTCTCCTTCTTACTTTGCTAATGGCTTAAACATGGTTCTTGTTTTACATGCTATGTAAGCAAACCTAGCACAAATATTTGGGAATGTGAACAACAGGTATAAGAAATATTGAGTCTCGTGTCTATATGGGCTGATGAAAGGAATGTTAAGGGATAGATTTGGAAAATAAGTCTTGACCAAATAACAAAAGATACGGCATAGTGAATTAAGGATTAAATACCATCTAAAGATGTTTTTTCCCTTCAGAATGAATGTTTGATACTGAAGACAAGAAATGAATCACTAATCACAAATTGAGATTTCTAGTGGGATCAAGTTAATGAGGAAAGGGCAACAGAAGGGGAAGGATAGTGTGTTGGTTTGAAGTTGTGTGCATCCCAGAGCAAAACATGCTCTTGGATTTAATCAATTTCTGTGGCTGTGGACTTATTATAGGGGGAACATTTTGATGAGGCTATTTCAGTAAAGGTGTGACCCACCTTATTCAGGATGGGTCTTAATCCTATTACTAGAGTCATTTATAAATAGAGTGAGTACAGAAAGATATAAAAGAAAGTCATGGAAGCAAGAAGCTGAAAGTGACAACACCCACAAGAGAAGGGAGAGATCAAGAGATGCTACCATGTTCTGCCATGTGGCAGAGGAGCCAAGGTTTGCTGGCAGTTGGTCTTTGGAAAGAAAACATCGCCTTGATGACACCTTGATTTGAACATTTTCTTGCCTTCAAAACCATAAGCTGATTTACATTCCCACTGTTTAAGCCACACCATTTCATGGCATTTGCTTTAAGCAACCTAGGAAATTAAAACAGATTTTGGTACCAGGAGAGTGGAGCGCTGCTATTGCAAAGACCAAAAATGTGGAAACACCTTTGGAACTGGATAATGGGTAGAGGCTGGAAGAATTTAGAGGCATTTGATAGAAAAGTCCTAGATTGCTTTGAAGAGACGCTTCTAGAAATATGGATGTTGAAGATACTTCTGATGTGCCTTAAATAGAAATGATGAATGTATTATTCAAAACTGGAAGAAATGTAATCCTTGTTTTAAGGTGGCAAAGAACTTTTCGGCAAAACTGATTTCTGATATCGGATGGAAGAAGAGAATTTGAAATCAGTGAGCTTGTATATATTTAGCTGAGTTTTCCAAGCTAGATGTGGAAAGCGCAGCCTGGTTTCTCCTTACAGCTTATAGTAAAACATGAGAGGAAAAGGATATGCTGAGAGCTGAACTCTTGGGCACAAAGAAATCAGAAATTGATGGTTTGGAAAATTCTAAGCTTCTGGAAAGTGAGTTTCCAGAAAACAGTGCTGAACATGGATCCAGTCAGCCATTTGAGTGCAAGTCAGGATGGGAAATGCAGTTTCCAGGAAGGATCTGAGGAAAGCTCTTTTGTCTGATGGTTTGGACCCCTGTGTAATAACAAGGTTTTTTTTTTTTTTTTTTTTTTTTGCAAAATCTTTATGAATGGAACTACAGCCAGCCTGGACTAAAAGGAAGAGAAAAGGGACAGATTGAAGGAAAAATCACTTCATGGGTTGGATCAGGGAAGCTGAGTTTTGGACTAAAGGTGTCTTCTCAGGCCAAGAGATCAGACCCATCTGTGTGTGTAAAAAGGACGAGTAGGCCCCAGCACTTGGAGAGGTCAGGCCTTCCTCCTCATTGTTCAGGAAGGGTTCTGCCACCCCAGTGTTCTCGGATGCCTGGGGATTTGTGGAGAGTTTGGCTGCTGCCCCAATATGTGACAAAGGTGGAGACTAGAGCCTGTCCACAAACCCAATACATCTTCCTCAAAACAGTTAAAGGGATTCCTAGCAGCCAAGATGGCGGCTTAGTGAGGTGTGGGATTTAGTTTGTCCTCCAGAGCAGCTAGTAAATAGCCAGGAACAGTACAGAACAACTGCTGGGGCCACATCAGTGACTAGACACATGGCTGGACAAGCCGGACCAGCTGCGATCTCACCCAGAAATGTGAGTCCCCCAAGCCACAGTGGCTGGCGCCCTTCCCTCACAGGCTACTTCCCAGAGGGGAAAGGAAAGGGACTTTACCAGCAGCAGGAGCTGAGCACAACTAAGCTCCAATTTGTGAAATTAATTAACAAATTCTAAAAATAGGCCCCCAGCTCAGCTGAACCTCGAGTAAAAGCTGAGGTTGCTGGTATTTGCCCCAGCACAGAGGGGCAGGACTGACAGAAAAAAATAACAGAGATTTTTTTTTTTTTGGCTCAGACAGCACAAAATACTTGAAAGGGTCCAGGGCCTGAGCAAAAGGAGGGGGCACATAGGACTTGTAGATACACAGAGCAACATACCAACTTAAGCTCTTGATTGGCAAACCCGAGGAACGAGGGTCCTACTCTGAAAAGGATTTTTTTCTTTTCCTTTCTTTTTTGTGGCATGACTGCTCTTTGGATACATCTGCGAGGCTTTTCAGGCTCCAACTGCCCAAGGCAAGGGTGAAATTAAGCTTGTCTGAGAGCTTGTCTGGAGGCTGTGCCTTCCCCAGGAGAGGGATGAGGCCCAGATTAGGTGGAATCCCCCTCTCAAGGAATCAGACCCAGGGTCTGGAAAACTGAAGCAATTAAAGCCAGCTTACAACCTCTCCTCTGTCTCAGCCACACCCCCAGTAGAAAGAGTCTGCTGAAGTTAAAGGTACCACATCATCTTATACTGGTGGGACCCACAGGCAGACAAGCACCACATAACTGGCAGGATAGGAAAAACACAGAGTCTAGAGGTTTCATAGGAAATTCCTTCCAACCTGCTGGGTCTCACCCTCAGGGAAAACTGATACAGGTGATTATTTCCTAAGAGGAGGCCAGTTTGGTCTGCAAAAATCTGACTGGAGTTTATAATACCTAAGAAGACCCTCCTAAGAAAAAAAAAAAGGCACCATACAGGCTCAGCAAGAAACAAGAAAACAAGAACTAAAAAATTCTTATCTGTTAAACAAAAGCTAAGCTAGAGGTCTAGAATAAGCTGAACTGAATGTCAAAGAACAGATAGATAACAAAGTCATCCAGCAAGAAAATTCTAGGTTAAAAAAAGTGAAAACAATTTCCAGAATAAATTAATTAAGGAAATTAAATGCCTAGATGCCAGCAAGAAAAATGACTCATACTAGGAAAATTGAAGATATGGCTCAGTGAAAGGAACAAACCAACAATTCAACAAATCAAATGAGATACAGGAGTTGAAACAATTAATATAGAACGTTTAAACAGACATGGAAAACCTCATCAAAAATCAAATCAATGAATTGAGGGAGAATATAAAGAAGGCAAAGGACAAACAAAAAGAAATTGAGTCTGAAAAAACAAATCACAGAACAAATGGGAATGAAAGTAGAAGAGATGAAAAAAACAATGGAAACCTACAATGTTAGATTTCAAGAGGCAGAAGATAAGATTAGTGAACTTCAGGATGGGACATCTGAAATCTGACAAGCAAAAGAAAATATAGGGAAAAGAGTGGAAACATATGAGCAGGGACTAAAGGAATTGAATGACAACATGAAGCATGCAAATATATGTGTTGTGTGTGTCCCAGAAGGAGAAGAGAAAGGAAAAAGAGGAGGAAAATTAATGGAGGAAAGTATCACTGAAAATTTCACAACTCTTATGAAAGACCTAAAATTACAGATCTAAGAAGTACAGCGCACCCCAAACAGAATAGATCCTAAAAGACTTACTCCAAGACACTTACTAATCAGAATGTAAGGTGTCAATGAGAAAGAGAGAATTTTGAAGTCAACAAGAGAAAAGCAATCCATAACATACAAGGGAAGCCCAATAAGACTATGTGTAGATTTCTCAGCAGAAACCATGGAGGTGAGAAGACAGTGGTATGATATATTTAAGATACTAAAAGAGAAAAACTGCCAACCAAGAATTTTATAGCCATCAGAATTGTCCTTTACAAATGAGGGGGAAATTAAAACATTTTCAGACAAAAAAAAATCACTGAGAGAATTTGTGACCAAGAGACCAGCTCTGCAAGAAATACTAAAGGGAGCACTAGAGACAGATAGGAAAAGATAGGAGAGAGAAGTGTGGAGAAGAGTGTAGAAATTAAGACTATCGGTAAAGGTAAAAAGAAGAAAAATTAGATATGACATATAAAATCCAAAAGGCAAAATGGTAGAAGAAAGTACTGCCCTTACAGTAATAACACTAAATGTTAATGGATTAAACTCCCCAATAAAAACCCATCCACATGCTGTCTGCAGGAGACACATTTTAGACCCAATGATAAACAAAGGTTGAAAGTGAAAGGTTGGGAAAAGATATTTCATGCAAACCAGCCATCAGAAAAGAGCAGGAGTAGCTATACTATTATCCAACAAATTAGATTTTAAGTGTAAAACAATAAAAAGAGACAAAGAAGGACACTATGTATTAATAAAAGGAACAATTCAACAAGAAGTTGTAACAATCATAAATATTCATGCACTGAGACAGAGTGCTCCAAAATACATAGAGGTGAACATAGAAAAGAGAAAGAGACACATCTACCATAATAGTTGGAGACTTCAATTCCCCACTCTCATCAGTGGACAGAACATCTAGCCAGAGGATCAGTAAAGAAACAGAGAATTTGAATAATACAATTTTATGAATTAAACTTAACAGATATGTGTAGAATAGATATGTTACACCCCACAACAGCAGGATACATATTTTTCTCAAGTGCTTATGGATCATTCTCAAGAAAAGGTTACAAAGCAAGGGGTCACAAAGCAAGTCTCCATAAATTTAAAAAGATTGAAATCATACAAAACACTTTCTCAGATCATAAAGGAATGAAGCTGGAAATCAATAATAGGCAGAAGGCCAGAAAATTCACAAATATACAGAGGCTCAACAATGCACTTTTAAACAACCAGTGGGTCAAGGAAGAAGTTACAAGAGAAATCAGTAAATATCTTGAGGCAAATGAAAATGAAAACACAACATATCAAAACTTATTGGATGCAGCAAAGGCAGTGCTAAGAGGGAAATTTATTGCCTTAAATGCCTATATCAAAAAAGAAAAAAGAGCAAAATTCAAGGAATTAACTGTTCACTTGGAAGAAGTAGAGAAAGAACAGCAAACTAACCCCAAAGCAGGCAAAAGGAAAGAAATAACGAAGATTAGAGCAGAAATAAATGAAATTGAGAACATGAAAACAATTGAGAAAATCAGCAAAACCAGAAGTTGGTTCTATGAGAAAATCAGTAAGATTGATGGACCCTTTGTGAGGTTGACAAAAAGAAGGAGAGGATACAAATAAATAAAATCAGAAATGGAAGAGTAGACATAACCACTGACCATGCAGAAATAAAAGAGGTAATGAGAGAATACTATAAACAACTTTATGCTAATAAACACGACAATATAGATGAAATGAACAACTTCCTAGAAAGGCATGAACAACCAACATTGGCTCGAGAAGAAATAGACGACTTCAACAAACCAATCACAAGTAAAGAAATTGAATTAGTCACGAAGAAGCTCCCAGAAAAGAAAAGTCCAGAACCAGATGTCTTCACATGTGAATTCTACCAAACATTCATGAAAGAATTATTACCAATCTTGCTCAAACTCTTCAAAAAAACTGAAGAGGAAGGAAGGCTACCTAACTCATTATTGAAGCCAACATCAACATCACACCAAAGCCAGCAAAGATACTACAGGAAGAAAAAATTACAGACCAATCTCTCTAATGAATATAGATGCAAAAATCCTCAACAAAATTCTTGCAAATTGAATCCAGCAGCACATTAAAATAATTATACACTATGACCAAGTAGGATTCATCCCAAGTATGCAAGGATGGTTCAACACAATAAAATCATTTAATATACCACACCATATCCACAAATCAAAGCAGAAAACCACATGATCATCTTGATTAATGCAGAAAAGGCATTTGACAAAATTCAACATCCTTTCTTGTTGAAAACACTTCAAAGGATAGGAATAGAAGGGAACTTCCTTAACATGATAAAGGGAATATATGAAAAACCCACAGTTAAAATCATCCTCAATGGGGAAAAACTGAAAACTTTCCCTCTAAGATCAGGAATAAGACAAGGATGTCCATTATCACCATTGTTATTCAACATTGTGTTGGAAGTTCTAACCAAAGCAATTAGGCAAGAAAAAGAAATACAAAGCATCAAAATTGGAAAGGAAGAAGTAAAACTCTCACTGTTTGCAGATGATATGATACTATATGTAGAAAACCCCGAAAAATCCACAGCAAAACTACTAGAGCTAATAAATGAGTACAACAAAGTGGCAGGTTACAAGATCAACACTCAAAAGTCTGTAATGTTTCTATACACTGATAATGAACAATCTGAGGGGGAATCAAGAAAAAAAATCCATTTACAACTGCAACCAAGAGAATAAAATATTTAGGAATAAATTTACTAAGGATACAAAAACCTATAGAAAGAAAATTACAAGAAATTGCTAAAAGAAATCACAGAAGACCTAAATAAATGGAAAGGCATACCATGTTCATGGATTGGAAGACCAAATATAGTTAAGATGTCAATTCTACCTAAATTGATTCATAGATTCAATGCAATACCAATGCAATACCAATTAAAATCCCAAAACTGTACTTTTCAGAAATAGAAAAATCAATAACCAAATTTATCTGTAAAGGCAGGGTGCTCTAAATAGCTAAAAATATCCTGAGAAAGAAAAATGAAGTTGGAGGTCTCACACTACCTGACTTTAAGGTGTATACAAAGCTACAGTGGTCAAAACAACATGGTACTCGCATAAAGATAGATATACTGACCAATGGAATTGAATAGAGTGTTCAGATAGAGACCCTCTCATCTATGGACAATTGATCTTTGATAAGGCAGTCAAGCCAACTCACCTGGGACAGAACAGTCTCTTCAATAAATGGTGCCTAGAGAAGTGGATATCCACGTGCAAAAGAATGAAAGAGGATCCATATCTCACACCCTATACAAAAATTAACTCAAAATGGTCAAAGACCTAAACATTAGTTCTAAGACCATAAAACTTTTAGAAGAAAATGTAGGGAAATATCTTATTAATCTTATAATTGGAGGTGGTTTCCTAGATCTTACACCCAAAGCATGAGCACTGAAGAAAGAAATAGATAAATGGGTACTCCTCAAAATTAAAACTAAAAGAACTTTGTCAAGAAAGTAAAAAGACAGCCTACACAATGGGAGACAATATTTAGAAACGATATATCAGAGAAGGGTCTAGTATCCAGAATATAAAAAGAGATTGTTCAACTCAACAACAAAAAGACAAACAGCCCAATTATAAAATGGGCAAAAGACATGACCAGACACTTCTCAGAAGAGGAAACACAAATGGCCAAAAGGCACATGAAAAGATGCTCAACTTCCCTGGCTATTAGAGAATGCAAATCAAAACCACAATGAGATATTATCTCACACCTACCAGAATGGCCATTATCAATAAAACAGAAGATGACAAGTGCTGGAGAGGATGTGGAGAAAGAGGCACACTTATCCACTGCTGATGGGAATGTAAAATGGCACAACTGCTGTGGAAGGCAGTTTAGCGGTTCCTCAGGAAGCTAAGTATAGTATTGCCATATGATCTGGCAATACCATTGCTAGGTTTCTATGCATAGGACATGAGGGCAAGAACACAGACATTTGCACACCAATGTTTATGGCAGCATTATTTACAGTTGTCAAGAGATGGAAACAGCCCAAATGTCCATCAACGGACGAGTGGCTAAACAAGCTGTGATATATACATATGATGGAATATTATGCAGCTGTTAAGACAGAATAAAGTTATGAAGTATGTAACAACATGGATGGACCTTGAGGACATTATTAGTCCAGAAACAAAAGCGAGATTAGCCAGAAACAGAAGAACAAATACTGCATGGTCTCACTGATATGAACTAACATTAAAGAATGAACTTGGAGAATTTCAGTCAAGAATAGAGACAATTAGGAGATAGAAATAGGATAGATGTTGGGTAATTGGAGCTGAAGGGATATAGATTGTGCAAAAGGACTGATTGTGAAAATTCAGAAATGGATAGCACAATACTACCTAACTGTAATACAATAATGTTAGTATACTGAATAAAGCTGAATGTGAGACTGATAGAGGGAGGAGGGCTGGGGGCACAAATGAAATCAGAAGGAAAGATAGATCATAAAGACTAAGATGGTATAATCTAGGAATGCCTAGAATGTACAATAATAGTGACTATAATGTACAAATTAAAAAATGTTTTGCATGAGGAAGAACAAAGGAATGTCAATATTGCAGGGTGTTGAAAATAGATGGCAATTCATATTTAAACTTTAACTTATGTGTGAGACTAAAGCAAAAAATGTTTATTTGGTACAAAATTTATATTTTGACTAGTGCATCTCCTAATTCAACTTATATGGACAGTTTAATTGAACACCATAAGGACATGGAACCTTGAGTAGGGCATGTGATTCTGTAGGTCTGTCCAGAGTGATGCCCCAATAAATCCCAGAGTGATTTCAACAGTGAATAAAAAAGTATTTGCAAAGTTCCCTTGGGGGAATGGTGAGAAAGAGGGAAAATTCAACTTTGCCATTTGGAGAAGGCCTGATATTCTCACAAGCAGTGAGGACAACAAAATCAATAGGCTGGACACTCATACTTGGGGTTTGTTCATATGAAACTTATCCTCTCAAAGAATAGGCTAGTTTACTTAATATTAGGCCTAAGAGTCACCCCTAGAGAACCTCTTTTGTTACTCAGATGTGGCCTATTTCTCAGCCAACAGAGCAAGCAAACTCACTGCCCTCCCCCTCTCTACATGGAACATGACTCCCAGGAGTGTAAACCTACCTGACAATGTGGGACAGAAATCCTGGAATGCACTGGGACTCAGCATCAAGGGATTGAGAAAACTTTCTTGACCAAAAGGGGGAAGAGAGAAATGAGACAAAATAAAGTGTCAGTGGCTGAAAGAGTTTAAATAGAGTAGAGAGGTTATCCTGGAGGTTATTCTTACACATTATATAGATAACCCCTTTTTAGTTTAAGGTGTATTAGTGGGGCTAGAGGGAAGTGCCTGAAACTGCAGAGCTGTGTTCCAGTAGCCATGTTTCTTGAAGATGATCATATAATGATATAACTTTTACAAAATGACTATATGATTGTGAAAACCTTGTTCTGATGTTCCTTTTATCTGTGCTTTGAACAGATGAGTAAAAATATGGATTGAAAATAAATAAATAATAGGGGAAACAAATGTTAAAATACATTGAGTGGAGGGAAATACTAGTGGTCAATGAGAGGAAGGGACAAGGGGTATGGTATATATGAGTTTGTTCTTTTCATCAATTTCTTTTTCTGGAGTGATGTAAATATTCTGAGAAATGATCATGGTGATGAATATACAGCTATGTGATGATATCGTGAGCCCTTGATTGTACACCAAGTATGGAATGTCCTTATGTTAAGAATGTTCATGTTGTGTCAATTGATTTTATTTTAAAAATTAAACAATAAACAAACAAAAAACTGTTAAAGATCTTTAGTAACTGAGCAAAATAAATATATATATATATATGTATATAAAGGAGCCTGAAAAACAAGAAGTGAAGCTTCTGGTCCCCTTGTTAGTCCTTCCCCCACCCCCACCCCAGTGAGGTGGGAATCAGCTTGCATTCCCATTGCCCATCCCGGCATTGTTCCAAAGGGAGGAAAGTAAGCCTTATGCACATACTGGGGTGGTCATTCCAGTACGAATGGTATGCCAGTGCCAGTGAAAGATTAAAGGCCAGATAATTTCTCTGGCTGTCCCTCCCAGAATTTGTTCTGAAAAAGCAAGGTAAAAATGTAAAAACCATTAAATTAAAGGTCCTGGGACAAAGAACTGCCTGTAGAGCACCCAGGAAATGGTAGAAGTCTATTTCAAAGGGAGTAGAAGGGGCAATAGAACTCCTGTAAACCATAAACTCAGGAATTCCCAAGGTCAAGAGCAAGTACAATTCCAGGAAAAAAGAGCAGGTTCTACAAAAGCTCAGATAAGACAGTTCGATTTGGGCTGATTTTCTTGATAGGAGGACTAAACACCAGTCAAAGCTAAGGAAATTTCAAAGAATCTGAAAGTGTGTTTTGTTAGTAATTAAAAGACTGTTTATTAGTTCCTGCAGCTCAAGAAAACTCTGTCATATCATTACTGGATACAAATTGAAGGCACAGACAGCCCAGGGACTAAATCCGGGTGATAACACTTTAAAATATCAAAATGTACAGTGGCATGTACGGTTCAGTTTTTTATTTTCTTTTTTGCGTCTCATCCTGAATAATTTCAATTGTCTTATCTTTAAGATCACTGATTCTTCTGCCTCCTTATATCTGCTTTTGAAGCCCTCTAGGGAATTGTTTTTTTTTTTTCATTTACATGGTCTTCAATTTCAGTATTTGTTTTGTTCCTTTTTAAAATAACTATCTTTATTGAGAGCTTCATATTGTTCATTTCTTGTTTTCCTGATATGCTTTCGTTCTTTTTCTGTGTTTTACCTTAACTCCTTGAATAGATTGAGAATTATTTTTTTGTCTTTGTCTAATATGTCTAAAGTCTGGTATTCTTTGTTGATGCTTTCTGGAGTTTTATCTTGTTTCTTTGGTTGGTCCATCATTTCTTGTTTCTTTGTTTTTCCTCTTATCTTTTGTTGCACACTGCAGTCTGATATTTTAATGTGTTTACTCTGAAATTTAGCCGTTTATCTGTTCTTCAAGTTTGTACTCAGCTAGTGATATGATAGAGATTTCCTGGAGTGAGAAAAGCTGAAAAAAAAAAACAAAAAACAAAAAAGCCAATCAAATACAAAAAAATGACCTTTCATTGGCTGATGCTCTCCTTTAGAATTTGGCCTTCCTATCAAGTTCAGCCCAAGGTAAACGTGAAGTGCAGGATCTTCTCTTTTTCTGAGCCTGTGTCTTGTTTTGGGTCTGTGCTTTCTCATGGCCTTAGGAATTCCCATTTGAAGGAGTTTGAATATCTCCTCTATTCACTATGAAATAGGCTTTCTGCCCCTCCCTGGTGCTGATTGCATGACTTAAAGCAGGTGATCCTTTGCCCCACTATCACTTTTACTTAATTGTTTCTTACACTACTTTCTGCTTCTGCCTTCATGGAAATATCTTGGTTCTGACAATTTTTGCTAGTTGATCAAAGATTCTGTTGGAGAATGGCACCCTGGAGCATCTTATGCCACCATGTTGGTCTGCCTACATCAACACCTAACTCATCACCTTTTTTGAAAGCAGTATCCTTTAATTTCTAAACAGGTTTTCCATGTTTGATAAAGTTCAGCTCTTCCAATAGGTGTGACTCTATTTCAGGACTATTTATTCTTTTCCATTGATCTATTCATCTTTATGCCAATACTGCACAATCTTGATTACTGTGGTTTTATAGAAAATCTTAAAATCAGGTAGTGTTAGTCCTCCAACTTTATTCCTTTTCAGCTATTTTAACTATTTTTAGGGTCTTTGAATTTCCATATGAATTTTAGAATAAAATAATTTTCCTTAAAAAAATCCTGATGGACTTTTAATTGCCTTTTGTACTGGCTAATACTTCCAGTAAGATGTTGAATATGAATGATGAGAGGAGACATACTAGCCTTGTTCCCAATCTTAGGCAGAAAATATTCCTTTCCTGATCTGTAAGTAAGCTTTGTTAGTTTGTGCCTTTCAATTAATTTGTCCATTTAATTTAAATTGCTTAATTTAGTGCAAAAAAACTGTTCATAATATTTCTTTACTATCTTTTTAATAGCTGTAGAAATTATAGTAATACTAACTCTCTCCTTATAGTTATTAGTAATTTGAATATTTTTCTCTTTTCTTCTCCCCTGATATTGTTGGCTACAAATTTATCAACTTCATTCATCATTTTATCTAGTGTCTAAGGTGGAAGCTGAAGTCAGTAATATGAGGATTTTCTTCTTTTGTAATGTAGGCATTTATTGCTATAAATTTCCCATTTGCTACTTCTTTAGCAACATCCCACAAATATTGATATATTGTGTTTCATTTTTTTATTTCAAAAATCCTTTCTAACATTTCTGTGATATCTTTTTTGACCCATGCTTTATTTATAAATGTGATTTTAAAATATTTAGTTTCCAAATATTTGGTGATTTTTCTAGAGGTCATTCTGTTATACATTTGTATGATTTGAATCCTTGTAAATTTATTCAGACTTTTCTTATGCTTCAGAATAAGGTCTATTTTTGTAAATGTACCATGTGCACTTAAAAAGAATTTTGTTTGTATGAGTGTTCTATTAATATCAATAAGGTCAAATTTGTTTGTGAATTTTGTTTAAATCACCTTTATTCATACTAATATTTTATCTACTTGTTTTATAAATTGTTGAGAATAGGTCCAATGATAATTTTGGATTTGTCTATATTTTATTAAAGTTCTAACATCTCTCCAAGCTTTGTTGCTAGATACATAAAGGTTGAAGGTGATTAGGGCCTCTTGAGGAGTCTATCCTTTGATCATTATGACATTTTTGCCCCTTGTAATATTCTTTGCACTGAAATATACTTTGTTGGTATTAATATTACTGTTGATTTGTGTTTGTATCATGTATATTTTCCATCCTTTTAACCTATTCTGTGTCTTTTTATTTTCTGTATGTTTCTTATAGGTAGTATATAGTTGGATCTTGCTTTGTTACTTGGTTTAACAATGAGGACTTTTAATTGCAATATTTAGACCATTTACATTTAATGTGATTATTTATATAGTTAGGTTTTAATCTATCAGCTTCTATTTGTTTTGAAATCATCCCATATGTTCTTTGTTCCCTCTTTTCTTTTTCTTCTGCTCTCCTTTTGAATTACTTACATATTTATTATGATTCCCTTTTATATCCTTTGTTCAATTATTAGCTATAACTTTTTGTTTTATTTTAGTGGTTGCTTTAGTATTTACAGTAGACATCTTTAAGTTATAGTAATATCTTCAAGTGATATTATACTGCTTTATGTGCAGTATAAGAATCTTGCAACAGCATACTTCCATCTCTCTCCCCCTGGTTTTTGTACTATTTTTGTTATACTTTTTACTATTATATATGTGATTAACATCATACTATATTGTTTTTATTTTATTTAAGCAGTTAGCTATATTTTAAAGAGATTTAAATAATAATAAAATAATTTTATGTGTTTACCCCGGTAGTTTCCATTTGTGGTTTTCTGCATAGCTCTGTGAATACTCTGTTTCTGACTTATATCTATTACCTCCTGCCTAAACAACTTACTTTTGCATTTATAATAGTACAGGTCTGCCTGTGATCAATTCTTTCAGCTTTTATATATTTGAAAAAAATTTTATTTCACTTTCAGTTTTTAAAGATTTTTTTTCTGGGTATAGCATTTTAGGATGTCATTTTTTTTTAATGTACTTTGAAAATATTGCTCATTTCTGTTTTTGTGCTTGAATTATTTTCAGTGAGAAATCTGTTACCATCCCTATTTTTACTTTTCTGTAAGTAACATGATTCTCCCCACCCCTGGCCTCTTTTAAGATTTGATTTTCTTTTCTTACTTATTTAATTTGGTTGCTTTGGCCTAATATTCTTTTTCATTATGTTTGGGCTTTATTGAGCTACTGGGATCTGTGGGTTTTAGTTTTCTTCAGATTTGGAAAATGTTTGGCTATTATTTCCTTGAATATGTTTTCTGCCCTGTATACCTTTGAGATCACCTCTTATTCACTTGTTAGGCCCCTTAAAGTTATTCCACAGCTCACTGATACTCTGTGATATTCTGTTTCTCTCTCTTTCTCTCTTTCTTTCCTTTTCTCTCTCAACAGAGAATATATTATTATTATTATTATTATTATTATTATTATTTTCTCTGTGTTTCATTTCAGATAGTTTCTATTCTTAGGTCTTTAAGTATATTAAACTTTTCTACTACAATATACAATCTGCTATCTGCTGTTAATCTGATTCCTTTGGTTCTTGGTTTAAAATTTGGTAGGTAGGAATGAAATAGTTGTCAGTCTCACAGGAATTATTCCCCACTGCTGAGGAAACGTTCTTCCATGTATTCTGCTAGAAAATTCATAAATAATGAGGTTTTCCAGTTTGTTCAGTGGAAATAGGCATTTTTTCCTGGCCCTGGGTCATACTCACCTCTACTCATTTTGAGTGGTTCTTATCTTGGCCTTGAGTGGTTTCATGATGTGCTTGCACCTATAAATACTCAGCTGATTTCTCAATGGAGATCCTTTGCAGGGTCAAAAAATTAGATTAAATATTTCTACAACTGCATTTTTTTGGATGGATGCTTTATTTCACACATGCAACTGGCAGCCTGTGGCCCAATATCCCCATAATATTTGCTCTAGAATGTATTCACCCAGAACAGCAATCGTTTCCATTTCCACCAGAGAGGCTAGAAGTCCTTATGATTCATGCAGCATTAGAATACATTGGAATGGTCCATAAAAATATGAGTTATTTGTATTCTAATAAGTAGTTTTCATATAATTTAGTATGCTATGTGCCTGCATTTTCCTTTTGACAGGAGGCACCATGTTCACTGGCATTAACCTTTCTTTAAAAAAAAAAACAACATAATTTTCAAGGAAGAAGAAATTCAAATTTAAATCCATTGATCATGCAATGTATGTAGACATTTTAGCAATATAATAAGAAAACAAGAAAAAAGTCATTTTCCTGTGTCAATGAAATATGGACAAGTAAAAATAAATCGATGGATAGGTAGTATGTAATATTTTGCAGGATTTAGCATTTTACTGACAAAGTTGAGTCTTATGTGACATTAAATTCACACTTATTTTCCATTTGTCTCATTCTAGAATTAAAAAACAAACAAACAAAAAATGTCAATAATTTTTTTCAACTTCAATTCCCTTTGTTAACTGTTTTAGTTTTATGACTCCTAAAACTAATGTTACTCAATAGGTTGGCTTAGCATCAAGAATTTATTGGCTCAGAGTTTCAGAGTCTAGGAAGCTTCCTTCCTCCTAGGTCAATATCTTCTGGCTGGCCAGAATTCTTTGGGATTCCTTGGCTTTTCTCTCGCATGGCAGTGCACAAGGTTGTGTCTTTTCCTTTCTTTTCTGTTGACTTCCACCTTCTGTCTACTCCCCGTGGCATCTCCTTCTGCATCTAATTTCCTTTGCTTATAAGGACTTCAGCCATATTGGATTAGGACCCACCCTCATTCGGTTTGGGCTCACCTTAACTAGTAACATCTTCCATTCCCTATTTACAAGGGGGCTGACTCCTACAGGACCAGAGGTTGGGACCTGAACGTGCCTTTGATGGAGTACATGAGTCAATCTGCAACATAGGCAGTTTTCTAAATTTTAAGTTTCTACTCTGATTTTAGAGGTTTGTTATCTTTGGTTCCAGAAAAACTGCTTTGAGCTGCCAGGGCATGTTTTCATTTTCCCTTGAAAATTACATTTGAATTTTAAGTTTATCTCTCTTTTGGTGGAAGAAATTACTACATAGTAAATGTATATGCATACTTTAAATATATATGTGTGTGTGTGTGTGTTTCACACATGTCCACATCTATGCCTCCTATTGTTCTGGCACTTCTGTCCTCTGTCATTCAAAAAAATGACCTGTAATTCTGAAAATAGGAATTTCTATTACTAGTAAGGGTTTGGGTACACCTTGGGCAACTTACTCAACTTCTGAGTACTATTTTTCCTTATCTGAAAAATTGGGCTAATAACACATAACTCACAGAGTTGTTATATTTTTTGAGATAATGTATATAAATCTCATAGCACTAGTTAAGCATTAAAAATGGCAGTGATATTTTCATTATTAACATTACTAACATGATCATGTCCTTTGAGCTAACATCCTGGACTTTTCAGCAAAAACAATAGAAATACTTTCATGTGAAAAAACTTTCCAACCTGAATAGTAAGGCTGTGAGGGGACAAATGAACAGAGTGCTGTAAAAAGAAATTCCTGTTAAAATAAGAGTCAGAGAAGTGAGATCAGGCAAAGGATTTTCAGGGATTGTTTTTTATCCAACTCCTTCATTTTGCTCAGGAAAAACTGAAGCTCAAACAGGTAATAGTAAAGCCAAGATACAAAATAGTCCCCATACTTTATATGAAGCCATATAAAGAAATAAGGAAATGTATTTTTCCCATTTTCCAAAATGTTCCCTTGAAAAATTTCGGTTGACCTGAATAAGATAAGTAATCACAGATCTGGTCAAATGAAAATGCAATTGAAATAGTTTTTCAACTTTAGGATTTGGGTTGAAAATGAATTGTCCCTCTATCAATGGCACTTTGAAGTGTTCTAGAGAGTAAAGTTAAATGATTTCCATTTTAATTTTACTTCTGTTATCCTGGGTTAAAAAATAAGTCTGTAATGTTAATCTGTACAAGGCTATAGATGTGTGATTCTAGGATGGTGGACCCTGGAGAATGTTTACGGAAATCAGAGTTATGACAAATGGACCCTCACAAGAACCTGGATTAGGAGCAGTTGAAAATAGGTGTCTAATTTTTAAAATATCACATGAAAATATGAAAGTGCTTTGAAAATGATAAAATATTACATGAATCTGAAGTGGCCATTATCTTTGCTCTTTCATCCTAATAAATTATTTACTTGATCATTTCATGATTAATTATGAAATTTTATTTGACTTTCCTGTGTTACAGTTAATGAAATCTTTTATACCTATCCTAAACCATTCCCTTGGGAGGAAAAGGAGCACTTATTTCATAGTGGATTCTAGACAAAAGTGGCAGTAACCGAGAAATTAGGATTTCTTCCTGTAACCGAGAAATTAGAATTTAAGGGATGATTTTGATTACTGAATCATTATAGAGATATTCCTTTTTGCTTTATGGTATATTGGAGTAGACAGAGGGAAATACCTGAAATCTGTGAATTGCAATCCAACTGGTTTGATCTCTAATAATGATTTTGTAGCCTTTATCTTGTGCCCAGTGATTATAAAAACCTTGTGGCTAAGTTTTCCAGTTTTTCAACTTTAGAGTCTTGTAATCATGAAAGACAGCCCCTAATGTTTATTAATGAAGGGTTTGGGGTCAGTCCAGAACTAACCCACCCAAGTCCAATGTCATCTTGATAATTGAGACTGGATCTAACCAGAATGGGTCTGCCTGACATGCACAGTACCTTAGATTCTAACCTACAAGTCAGCTATACCTCCTTCTTAGCTATGTTTGGTGACTGAGCATGTAGTCAGTCTGAGCATGCTCAATAATTAGATTACTTCTAATTATATCACCTGGGGCCACTGTACTTGTTATCCTAAACCTGCCCACCTTTTTCTTTAATAAGATGACCAGAATTACCGCAGTTTGGGGAGACAGATTTTAGGCTAATAGGCCATGTGCTCTCCTACTACATGCCTAGCAATAACCCCTTTCTCTCTTTGAAATCCCAGTGTCTCAGGAATTGGTTATTGAGTGCATAGGGTGAAAAATCCACAGGCTTTGTCCAGTAACGTCCCCACTGGAATAAGAAATTTTGGAGTTAGGAGATTTATATTTTGTATGAATGTTACTTTATCTAGAGGACTCTATGGTTGAGTTTTGGTACTTCATTTTTTCTAACTTCTGACATTAAAACAGACTTTAATGCTGACTCCTTCCAGGGGTGGGGTGGGGGTAGTTCATGACAGTGATAGTAGGTATGTATTGGTTACTTTTTTAAAAATTAGTATTAACCATTGGCGTAAAGAATTGTAATAATAGCAGAAATTCTAGTCAACACAATCCATTTGCTGTAAGAACACAAAATTTCCTCCTTTACTCATGGTGTTATTGAATATACCGGGCAGTGGTGTTTAGACATTCTGTTTTTATAACCGACTGGCAAACAAGTTCTACATGGATAGGGGGGCTATCATTTAAATTCCACACACAATTCCTGAGTGCCCATTATATGCAGGGGACTGTGCAGGATGCAGTAGAGAGTACTGACTTGAAGAGTGATTCCATGCTGCACCAAAAAGCTATCTGGCCTAGAAGTTTATAACCAGAACAGTTCCAGCACTGTTTTGGTTTTAACATGCATCTTGACCTCCAGGAAATCCTTTAAACTTTTTGCACTTCAGTTTCACAGCTGGAAAATATGAATAAAAGTTATTCCCCACCCTGACTCACAAAACTTTGTTGTACGCTGCAATATACAAAAAGCTCCTTAACACTTGTGCATCATTAGCCCACAATGCTGCTGCTCTGGAGGGTTGATTGCTTTGGGCTTTTGGAAGCATATGTCAGCTGTGTTCAAGTCACAGCTACCCAGAGGGGTGAGTCAGAGAGTGCCTCAGGACCCTAGCTCATCACTACACCAAGGACTGCTCAGCCCAGGGCTGAGTATAAATTAAGCATAAACTTGGTGATATAGAAGATAGCCTTTTAGAATACTACAATTAAATAAAAATAACTGCATGGTATAGCAGATTAATATTTTTAAATGACAGCAGGAATGGAACCAAGGGTTTGATTTATTATTTACAGACCTTTCCTAGGCAACGTGAAAAGGGAGCATTTCCTTGGCTGTCATAGCCAGCTTGCAATGATGGTCTCAGTATCAACAAGTCATTGTCATAGAAGATTGTATCAGACAAGAATGAACTGAAGGCATTTAGCCACACTTTATGAGGTTATATTTTTTTATTAATCATTGTCTACCTAGTGACTGTGCCTGGCACTGGGGAGGTATAAGAACCAATACTGCCTTTCACAGAGTATAAGAGATGAAGCCATTACCCATCCACTCACACAAGAGCTAATAGAATACCATTTATGTCATCACTTTTCCATGCCAGAACCTAATAATTTTGTAAGAAAGAAAAGAAAGGGAGAATGGAAAGAGATCTGGACTGATTCCATGAAATATGAACTTAGAGTCACCAAAGAGACATGAATGACAATCATCAAACCATAACAGATCACAACAGGAGAAATCTTTAGAGATAGCATTGTGATACTCTGTAGGCAGAGAGACAGGCTGCCATAAACTTCATTTAGTTTTAAATAGAGGGCCAGACAGAATCCCCCAAGTCTTCAAGGAGGTGTTAGATTACAAAGGGTGATCCTTGGCTCCAATTGAAGCACTCCTTTTGGTGGGAAGAAAGAGAAATCCTACATACTTAAACTATTCCATGGGAGAGAAATTGGAAGAGGACACATTTTATTATATGGACATTAAAAGCTATGGCAGGAATCCAGGAAAAACCAAACAACTAAAGCTCCAAGAGGACAGAAATGAGTATGTCCTCTAGTCTATTTTTCTCTGATGGGATTATCTACATCTGTTTTCTCTGTCTCTGCCTCTCTGTCACTTTCTCTCTCCTTTTCCCTTGCTCATTCCCTACATGCTTTGTAATCTGGAATGATTCCTGATAACTACTCAATAGCTTCTCGTATCTTTAGCTTCAGTGTGGTCCACATGCATCCCAATTCTAATACTCACAACCTACTTACAGAAAGCACTGTGGTTTTTATCCAATTAGCCTAACTTGCCTTTGTGAAACAAATTATACAAATCATGGGTTATAAGTGAGCTCATAATCGGAATATCTTAAACCCATCAGTCTTATGTTTTGTGTGTGGAAGGGAGAATGGTTGGTGGATAAATTCTTAAACAAAAATCTCTTGATCTTCCTAAACCTTAGCTTCCTCATTTATAAACTGAGAATAACAACAATGGCAATAATAATAAAAATATTTCATAAAGTAATCGTGAAGTAGAATACATGTGACATAAGTTAAGAAGAAGAACTGGCCGTACAAATGTCAGTGACTACACTTATACATGCAATGATTTGAGTATAATTTGGCAGTCATTCATTTGGGCCTGTGGATTGAAGCAAATTCCCTTTGGTGATAGACACCCAGTAAGGGCACTGTGGCCAACCTGATCTATCAAGCATTTTCAGGACTCAAACTCCACAGTGCCAATAAACTCTTATTTATTTTTTTTCATTCTCCTGCCACTTAAATGTACTCTGTATATTGACCAACCATTTGGAAGGCAGAAAAGGAACAACAATATGATCAGTACTATTCACAGCCAAACTGGAAATCTGTGATCTCTATTGACCCAGGCCCACATGATGTAAAATCCAGTATTGTGGGCAATGTTTTTCAGTATTATCTCCAATACTCTATAGTGAAATTGTTTATTCAACAAATATTTATATGTGAGATTGTCTCCTAGATACAAGGACACTGAGGTTAATATGAAAGACAAATACTGGCTCTTTTGGAGTTTGCATTCCAGGTGTCATGCAGATGGTGTTAAAGCTGATATAACCAACCAGAGAAATCGAGTCCTAAGATGTTGGGGCACTACTGGGCAGTTCTGCCTGGCACTGCCATTTGTCTGGGCGGGACATTAAAAGAGCTAACTTTCTTCTAATAAAGTGTGTGTAAAGCCAGATACTCCCCAAAGACTGGGCAAAAGAAGTTCTAGATAGATAACACCTTGTTTAAGAAATATTAATGGCTAAGAAGGAAAACAATACTCAAATCATTGTGTGTATAAGTGTAGTCACTGACATTTGTACGGCCAGATCTTCTTCTTAACTTATGTCACATGTATTATACTTCACAATTACTTTATGAAATATTTTTATTATTGTTGCTATTGTTGTTATTCTCAGTTTATAAATGAGGAAGCTAAGGTTTAGGGAGATCAAGAGATTTTTGCTTAAGAATTTATCCACCAAGAAAAATAATAGAAACAGGACTCAAATCCATATCTTTGATTACTACAATAAATGCTCTTCACACCATCTCATTCTTTCAATAGCATTGATGGTTCAAAACAACCCAAAGAGAGTCAAGAAGAGTCAGTTCAATAAGCCATAAATCTATTTCCCTGGAAAACCCAAACTAATATAATTGCCAAACAACAGAACCTACTGGATATTTTTAGAACACGTCATTGAACAATCACAGAATACATCTTATTTTCACGTGTACATAGATCTTTTTACATGACTAGAAAATAAACACATTATAATATACTCAATGCCATTATTCATTATTGGAATGCAAAGTAAAACCACAAAGAAATATCACTTAATACATAGTAGGATGATGTCCTTTGTCCCATTTTTCTTTTTTCTGCATTTTTTTCAATTGAATATTATAATTGCACTGGTCTACATTGTTGGTTTATTTTTATTGTTTTGTTATTTTAGTGGTTTCTTTGAAGTTTACAGTATATATCTTTAAATTATCACACTCAACCTATCAGTGATATTATACTACTTCATATGCAGTATATTAGCCTTATGGGAATATATTTCCAGTTCTTTCTTCCAGACCTGTATGCTATTGTTATCAAGTCTTGGCAAGGACATAAAAGAACTGGAACTCCTCTTCCCTGCTGGTGGGAGTATAAATTAATACAGACACTTTGGAAAACAGTATATTAGTTTCTTGAAAAGAAAGCATGTGTCCATTGAAAGACTCATACACACATGTTCAAAGTTGCTTTATTTATAATGACCCAAACCTGGAAATAACCCAAATTTTCATCAACAGGTGAATGGATATACAAGTTATGTAACTATAGACTGGATTACAACTGATTAATGAGAAGGAATGAACTACTGGTACATACAACAACATGGATGAGTCTAAAAATAATTCAACTTAAGGAGGAAGTCAGAAAAAAAATGACCACATGTAGCATGTGGCAAATTGAATTATGTACCCCAATTTAGACATGTTCTTAATGCACATCCCTGTGGGTGTAAACCAATTATAAATAGGATCTCTTGAAGATATTATCTTAAATTAAGGTGTGGCCCAATTGAATGAGGTTAGGTCTTAATCCAAATTATTGGAGTCCTTATAAACTGGAAGAAACTGGAAGCCAGAGGGCCACAGGGGAAACTGGAAGTCAGCAGGAACCCAGAAGAGATAGGAGAGGACATCACCATATAACACGAGAAAGTGGTTACAAGCCAAAGCACCCCAAGGATCAAAAGCTGCCAGCATCAGAATATTACAGACTTTTGGAAGAAAGCATTGCCTTGCTGGTTTCTCAAATTTGGGTTTCTCCTAGACTCAAAACTGTAAGCCAATGAATTCCCTTTGTTTAAGCCAATTTATTGTGTGAGTTATCAGCCTAGCAAAGAATTACACCCATATAAAATTATAGAAAATACAAAATGCCAACTAATATATAGCGTTAGAAATCAGATAAGTGGTTGCCTGGAGAGTGGGTTAGGGAAGGGGAAAGAGGAGGGAGTATAGAGAGGTCAAAGGAATTTTTGGAGGTGATGCATATGTTAATTATATTGATATGCAATGTAACTGTTACAAATTCAAGATAATGTAGAATTATTACTTATAGGATGATGATGATGATGACAATAGTGAGGTGACAATGACGTCAATGACGTCAACACCATAATGACGTCAACGACCGTCAGTGGCTTACAACAGCTCCACCCGCTTGTGTTCTGGCAGTTTACAGTTTACAATGTTCTTCTATAAGTCTAATATCATATAAATATTAGAAGAAGCCCAGGCGTATAGGCATGTGCAGTCTCATATTCATCATTGAGAAAAATGAGCCATAGACTTTCCTGAAGTTACAGGTGGTAGACGCAAAATCCCAGACTGGCCTTTTCGTTACTAAGTCCTTGGCTCCTGCAGAAGTTCCTGGAGGGATTAATTAGTACTTAGTAATGCTGTAAATTCTCTATAGCTTACTCATTGATTTATATATAAAAAGTAGTTACTCAGCATAATGTAAGTAACTACTACAACTCAATGAGCATACTAAAAGCCATTGATTGTACACTTTGGATGGATTGTACGCTATGTGAATATATCTCAATAAATTGCTTTTTTTTTTAATAAAGTGTTACTCAAAATTAAAAGAATATGCCATCTTAGGCAGATCTCCATGTACTTACTGCTTTTTGTCCTGTTAGTCTTAAAACATTTTAGGGCATCTTTGATACAATCTTTAATTATTTACATATATAATGTATATATATATTAGTGTGTGTATGTGTGTTGTTTTCTCACCTAAATTTTAAGTTCCTTCAGGGAGGGGAAGTCCTAAAATAGCACAAGATAAGACCCAAAATGTACCCAAGATATATTTATTATTTTTAGAGGATAATTTTTGAATTTGATTTCTTACCATGAAAGTGTCTTTTACAAACTTTTACTTTTTCCCCCCATTCATTTGCACTACTGTTTCACCCTTATTTCTCCCTTCTCACTGTCCTTTCAATGGCATTTTCCAAGAAATCCCCAATGCATGCCTTCTTCTCTGTGCATGCTACTTCACATTATTTTGGTGAACTCTGGCATTGACTTTTTTATTACTGTCTCCAGTATATGTTTTCCTGCCTGATGAAATCTCAACAATGCCTTTATTTTTCATGATATGTTTGCTATTTTCTTTCAATTCTGTCTCCTACCCAATAAACTTTGATTCTTCTTCTGATTAGAATTGGACTTGGAGGGACAGTAAAAGGGATAAATTTTTTTTTTAATTTAATTAAAGCACCGAAAGGAAGTAACCTCTTGAGCTTTTACTGTAACTTGATCTGTGCCATCCTTCCTTACTCTGTCCTGACAGAACTAAAAATAAGGCTAAGGAAACACAAGAGAGAAAACTACTACTAACTCTGAGGGGAACTTTGGCATGGCTTTTCACTTTCAGATGGTTTCTAAGGCCCCCTTTGACATCACGGGTTTATAATTTTAAGAAACTCTACTAAGGAAACACTTAAATACATGTGTTGGGACATTTCTTTCAAAAAAAGGAGACACTTTATATTTTTAATACTGCTAGTGTAAGGTCCATATTTAAGATGGGGTAAGGAATATTTAGTTTAATTTTAAGTTATTTATTTATACCTTGTTTTGTTCCAAAGAATGTATCATTACAAGAGTTATTTGACAACTAATCCAGGTTTGTTTTTCAATTATTCATAAG
This sequence comes from Myrmecophaga tridactyla, assembly GCA_004026745.1. Classification (NCBI taxonomy): domain Eukaryota; kingdom Metazoa; phylum Chordata; class Mammalia; order Pilosa; family Myrmecophagidae; genus Myrmecophaga; species Myrmecophaga tridactyla. The sequence continues at coordinate 124,345 of PVIY010001594.1, forward strand.
GATTGAAATGAAACTAAATGATGTGAACCCAAACTATTTTGTAACACAGGAGTAAGTGTGGGAGAAATGGCAAGTTTGGGGGAAATTAAGTTGCTGCTACGTTTATGCACTAGCTGTCTAGGAGGAATCAGAGGTCCAGGGCTACTCTAGAATGAGGCTTAAGTGCAGGTAGTAGCAAGTGGACAATCAGAGTCAGTCTCTTTAGGAGACTCTATGGAAAAGAGCTCAGTGTGGCATGTATCTCAAGAAAAACTCTCATGTGAATGCTGCCCACCAACCAGGCTACCTTTCCATACCATCTTTTGCCACCTGACCCTGACCTCAGACTCTGACTCTTTTGCCTACTTTTGCTGTGATTTTTTATCCTGCCATTCTACTTCTTCTCATCCCTTAATTGATATCATCTAAATCTTCCTTTACCTAGTGGCTCTGTTGAGTATAGTTGTTACCTAACAGTTCTAGAATCTCAAGAAACTCATTAACCAGAAGTTTTGATTGTTCTAACTTGAAGTCGATGTCAGTGTAATACAAGTCCTTTGGCTAGACAAAATTAAATCCCTTCTCGATGGGGATGACAAGGAATTCCCCTGAATATTGGTAGTTTCCAGAAAGCATATCACCATGGGATATATATGATGCCCTCTGGGATCACTGCCATTCTCAAATGGATCAAATGTAATAGATCTGGAAGACCTCCAGGGCTCCTTCAATTTTGCTGTTAACCTATTTGATACTGTTCTTTACTTTGCACACACCCCAGGCCACCTCACAAATCTCTCCAGTATCTTCATTGATATTGTACAAGTCTTATGAATGCATGAGGTAGATTTCTTAAAAATCCAAAATAATTTCTTGTGCTTGACAAGTACAATCTGGATTGTCAACTAGGACATAGGCATAGCTTCATTAAGTAGAACTGGTTATTACTAGGTTGAGCCATATAAATTGCTGCCATTGGATTCTTAACATAAAAATTAACATAAAAATGTTAACTTCATATGCTTCAATCTAATGTAATATCTTTTTATTAAAATGAATTCTACCTATCAGTCTTACCATTTTATCTTCTAGAGGATAGTATTTTTTTGTACTTTTTTTTTACTTAAGCTGTATTTATATTCCATCAAATTGGATGCTTTATTTTTATTACCCAAACTTTCATAAGCTTGAAAACATTCAAATAGTTGTTTGGCTTAGTTTTTCATCTAGTCTTGAAAATTATATACATCTAACTTAAATTTTCATAATGCTTACGTTTGCATTTTAATAATAAAGGATAACTATTTCAGATGTGCACCAATGCCAAACTGTCACAAGTGTTATCAAGTGTTTTCATGGGTCTGTGCAGTGACTTTTATTTTTTTTAATTTGGAGTCAATCTCTGTTTTCCATATCATTCAAGAAAAGAGACCAGAGAGGACTGAAGTAGAACCAGCATTACTATTTATGAATTCTTAAGCACAGTTGTTCAGTTACAGATAATTGGTTGAAGCTTAGATTTAAGTGGAAAAGTTAATTTGAACATAGGATGTAGTACTTCTTCTCTTCTTCTGTAATTCCTTGGTGATCAGTGCAAAAGTTTTCTCTAAACCTGCACGTGTTACTGTGTTTTAAAATGAGAACAATGTTAGTCAATAATATTTACCTTCATGATTGCCTTTCCTGATTCAAGTTAGATGTTCAGATACAGTCTGGTCAGGTTTCTGAGGCAACTCTACCTTGCAGCTGACACTTCCAACATTAGTTCAGAGTTTCTTGGGTAATGGCAGCTCTTCTTTCCTAGCAAAGAGTAAGGAAAAAGGCAAGTTAACTGGCTATATGAATGAGTGCTAACTGAACTTGTTTAGTTTAACCCTTTTTGCAAGAAATATTCATAAACTCTTTAGAGTTCTCTATTAGATATGGGGGGGGAGCTTTTTGTTTTTTCTTTTCCAGTAGATTGGTATGGGAAAGTGAAAAATATGTGCAAAACTAGCATATTTATCATTTAATATATGCTAGATGTGTTCCGTAAAAGATAATATAATATGGAAAAAGTTTTCACTTATCTGATTAGCAAAGACTTAAAAGTAAATAATAGTCAGGGTGGTGCGATGGTGGCTCAGTGGCAGAATTCTTGCCTGCCATACCAGAGACCCAGGTTCAATTCCCAGTACCTGCCCATGCCAAATAAATAAATAAATAAATAATATTCAGTGTTAACCCGGAGTATGGAGAAATAGGTGCAAGGCACGGGTAAGTACATACTTGCTTTTTGAAGTATAGTAATATGTGGTTTGTGTATATGTATAGATGTGTGCGTTTCCATATATGGATGTGTATATTCAATGTGAATACCTTTCAACATAAAAATCCATAATTAATAATTTGTTTTACTAAGATACCTTACAAGTTCATAAAGATATGCATACATATTATTCTGTGTAGCAGTGTTTGTAAAAGTAAATTATTGGAAACCACCTAAATGCCCATCTACGTAGAGAGTGGTTGAATAAAATAAATTAGGGCACATTGATATAAGGGAACACTATGTAATCATTAAAAAGAATGATGTACATGTGTGTGTGTCAGGATTTGCATGATATACTAAGCTAAACGTCTCAAAGTGCCACATGGTATATCTAGTATGACCCCACATTTGTACAAATTCAAAGTAGATGCACCTATATGGAGAATATAATACATCAAGCCTTTTAAAGGTAATACTTTCTATTACAATATTAACAATAATATCGAGTCAAATAATGCACCCAGTACAAATATCATAATAATAAGAATTGTTCTAACTGTAGATAGAAATTTGTAAAGAGGTTTTCCATCTTTCTGAAAACACTCTACATATTTTTAAAAGTTTTTAAGACATCCATATACTCACACGGTGTGACTGTATGAATATAAAAATAATGATAATAAAATAGTCTATGTTTATTTATATAGCACTGTTATTTTCCCAAAGCATGTTTATACTCATGATTTTCTTTCCAGTTCATTCATTGTGTTTTCTAGTACAAAGAGATTTATTACTCTTCATTTATCAGTTTCCTTTTCTGAAATGAGGGAGTTGAATGACACATTGTGGAAAATATTTTAGCATTAGAGACTTCTGTCACAATGCAATTGCCAAGACCTTTAACAGAAGCACAGAGAAATGCTGAAAGGAAGGGAAGGAACCCAAGAAATATTTAAATAGATTTTTATAGCTCTCCATATCATTTTCTACATGTATTTGGCACAGGTGCTGGTCACTTGACCGTTTGCTCTCAGATTTATTCCCTGAAGTTTCTTTAGTATGCTTTATATCTCAGGGGACTGAATCCTGCAGGCTACATTTGCCAGAGTTCCTTGCTTAGTAGGCTTATCCACTGAGGATGGGAGTTGGGAGTAGTCAGCATATTTCTTTCCATTGCACGTTACCTTGGATGACACTCCCAACAACATCTGGGTCTCCTCCTTGATTCAAGCTCCTATTGGATTTGCATCATTCTGTGGTTCCAGCCCCCACCTGGCAGCTCCCTCCATGGATCTCGACTCTGCTTCTGGCTTTTATAATACCACCCCTTCCCTGAATCCCTCCATTATGGAGTTGGTAGTAGTTTCCTGATGCTGTTAAATTCTGGAGGATATTATTCTCCCATTTCCACTTCTCTGCTCTTCCATCACCAGTATAAGAAATTTGCTCCAATCAAATATTCCCCATTCTCTCCTCTCCCTATCCCTTGGAAAATGCTAACCTACTTTCTATCTCACTTTTTCTAGTCATCTCTTCTAAGTATAGCATATGATATTTTCCTTTCCATGCCTTATTTATTTCACTTAGCATAATGTTTTCAGTGTTCTTTCATGTTGCAGCATGCTTCGCAATTTCATTCTTTCTTATGGCCACATAATATTCTTTTGTATGTATGCACCACACTTTGTTTTATTTGTTCACTTATTGATGGACATTTGGGTTGTTTCTACTTTTTGGCTATTGCTAATAATGTCATACACATTGGTGTAAATCATCTCTTTGAAACCCTGCTTTCACTTTCTTTGGGTATATTCCTAGAAGTGCAATTGCCAGGTCATATGGTAATTCTATATTTAACTTTTTAAGGATCTGCCATATTGCTTTCCACAGTGGCTGCACCATTTTACATCCCCACCAGCAATGTTCCAGAGCTCCAATTTCTCTACATGCTCTCCAACACATTATATTCATTTTTAAAAAGTAATTGCCATGTGGAAGTTGTATTTACTTGTGGTTTTGAATTGCATCTCCCTATGGACAAGAATATTGAGCATCTTTTCATATGTTCTTTGGTTATTTGTATATCTTCTTTGGAGAAATGTCTATTCAAGTCCTTTGCCCATTTTTCAATTGGGTTGTCTTTTTTGTTGTTGCTAACAAAAAACAAAAAAACAAAAACCTATAAAAGTTCTTAATATATTCTGGATATTAAGCCTTTATCTGATATATGATTTTCAATTTTTTCCTCCCATTCTGTAGATTGTCTTTTTTGCTGTCTTGATAATTTCCTTTGATACAAACAAGTTTTCAATTTATGAAATAATATTTATCTATTGTTTCTTTTGTTCTTGTACTTTTAGTGTCATATCTAAAAATCTATGAATATCTCCCCAGATCTTGCATGTGTTTTATATATAAGGCTCTATATGCAGGTCCTTGATCCATTTTGAGCAGAATTTTGTATATGGTATGAGGTAGGGATATCCAGTTTTCTCAGTAGCATTTGTTGAAGAGAATTTTCTTTCCCTACTGTGTGTACTTAGCACCCTTTGTGGTCATACATATGACCCCTGTGGGCCATCCATGCGGGTTTACTTATAGACTTTCAATTCTATTATTTTTATCTTCATGCCAATTTTGAAAACAAATTTTTCAAAATTGTTTTGGCTATTTAGGGCCCCTGGGAGTTCCATATGAATTTGAGGACCAGTTTTTCCATTTTTGCAAAAATGACTGCTGTAAGTCGGGCCACAGTAGCTCAGCAGGCAGAGTTCTCGCCTGTCACGTCAGAGGACCTGGGTTCAATTCTCTGTGCCTGCCCATGTTAAAAAAAAAATGAGTGCTGTAAATTTTTTAGAGATTTCATTGACTTTGTAGATAGCTTTGGGTAATATTTAGTTCCAGAATTTCCATTTGATTCTTCTTTATAATATCTATGTCACTGTTGAGTCTCATTTCATTCATAAGTTGTTTTCCGTATTTCCTCTATTTCTTTGCCCATGTTTTCCCTTAGTTCATAGATCCTGTTTAAGAGAGTCATCCTATGATATTCGATAATTCCAGAGACTGAACTTCCTCTTATTTTTCATCACATTCTCTTTTTCCTGTGGTTGGATTATATCTTCCGGTCTCCCTTTATGTTTTGTAATTTTTTGTTGAAAACTGGAGATTCTGAGTTATTTATTATGGTCAGTCCAGAAATTTCATTCCCTACTCCTCAGCCCATAACACCAATTACAAGAAAAAAGAGGGAAAAAAAAGGAAAGAAAGAGATATAAAGGGAAAAAATACTAATGAATGGACAAAATACCCAAATGCACACTCAGAAAAATAAGTGCTATATCTCAAAGTCTCTCATTATCTGCCAGTAGGAGTGTGGAAGCTGCTGCTGTGGAGGTTAAAACCAGGTCTGTATTCTTCCTTCAGGGATCTGTGAAACCAAAGAACCCAAAAAGAGAAAGAAAAAATTAACAAACACACACATTCACACAAACACAAAAAGAGAGGCGCAATTGCTCTTCATGTCCTTGTAGATGCTGATGTAAGACCAGAAAACACTACTGCCAAAGGGCTAAAAAGGAGGCTACAACTCACAGATCCACCAGACCAAACAAAACAAGAAAGAGAAAGAGAAAGAGAAAGAGAAAGCTCATCCAACCAAAAAGGTGCATTGGCTCTTTAAGTCCTGATAGAGCTTGTGTGAGGCCAGAATTCCCAGCAGGGTGGAAGCTGAAACTTAGGCTAGCACCTGTGCTAGGCCCTTGGGGCTCTACCAGACCAAGAAAACACCCAGCAATAAAAGAAAAAACACAGGGGAAAAAAATAAAAGGTTCACTGGATCTTACTTCACAGTGGAGTGGATGCTGGTGGGAGGCCAAAGCTGCTGCTACCCAGAGAGCCAATAAAGTGAGGACAGCATCCCCACTGCTCCCTCAGGGACCTCACCTCCCACTGAAGGAGGAGAAGGTTTCCTCTCCCAGCCTTGGCCCAAGAGGCTGATCCCAGAATCCCACCCATTCTTGAAGCTTCTGCCCTATCCACAGCCTCTGCTCCAGGGCCTAGAAATGAGAACTGATTACTGGCTCATTCTCTCACTTACACGAGTTGAACTCTGCAGCCTCTTGCTTCCTCTTGTGGTTGGTCCATGTCCATTCTTATTCCAGAGTTACCACTGTCAAAGAAAAGACTACACTGGACAATGTGAAACAGGCAAGGATGACTTTATTCCGGGGGTTCCTGTCACTGGGAAGAGAGAGTAGAACTCAATTCCATGTAAACAAAAGAGCAAGCTTTTTAAGGGCAGGGAGTGGCTTGGAGGAAAAGCACTGGAAAATAGGAAGGGGGTTTGATCTTTGGGCTGGATGAGTGATTTACTGAGGTTGCACTTAGGACATCTTGGTTCCAGGGAGACAGGTTGTGATTAGGGTCACTTGATTGGGAGTGTTTTCCTTTGTGGTCATTAGGCTGTCTGGAGTCTGAAGGCTGAGAGAGAGGAGGGGAGACATGAAGGTACCTAATTAGGAGCTCTTAGGCACTTGGGAGCCCAAGGGCTTGATGAGAAGGAGGGGTGGTTCTTGGTGAGTTTGATTCTTAAAATAGTTAGGGTCTGAAGTTATCTTCCCCCCCCCCCCCTTTTTTTTTTTTAATCTTTCTGCAGAGCAGTTTGAGTTGATTTTGTTTGCAGTTCCACAGCCGCAAGCTTGCTTTCAAGGTGGTCAGAACCAGGGAGGGAGTGAGTAGGGGCTGACAGAAAGGAAGGCTTGGTTAAGAGAAAGAGACATCGTTTTGGTCAACGCCTCCCTAGTTAGTTCCAATCTCTTCTCCAGCTCATTCCTTTTTCTAGTGCAGGGAGCAATCTGTAAAACTTTCTAATCTACCATTTTGTGTCTCTGCAACTGAACCTTCATAAAAACTACTCTAAACTGCCTCTCCAAAATACACACTGTTTTTAAAAATTATTGTATAATGTAATTATAATACAGGAAGCTTCAGAAGTCTGATCCATGTAACTCCTCAGAGAAGCTCCTCAGCAGAAAGAGTAGGGAGTCTGGTTGATCTGTAGAGTTGTTTGGATAACTATTTCTGGGGTGAGAATTCCCCACACCTATAGCCTTTGAGCAAGTACGTACATTGCAGAGCCATGGATTCATGCATTGTCCAGCTTCGGAGGGGAAAAAAAAAAGCAAACTTATTTATGACTTTTAATTCTTAATTACATTTCTCTTCAGTTTTTTTGTTTTGTTTATAGAAGTCTCTTTGTTTTTTATTGTCCGGTCTGAGTTCTATCTCAGTCCAAACTAGATGTCACTCTTTAAATGCCCCACAATAAGAAAGCTATATGCATTTTTCCTAATAATTGTCTAGGTCCTAGCTCAAGGTCAGACAGAATGGGACTCTTCCTTAGTCATGGCTCTTCCTGGTCTCCGTTATTCAACGGAGAGCAACTTTCTTATGTATTTTTAAGTTTTTCCAGCCAGTTATTCTTTACATATTTACTTATGCAAGCACTTTTGTTCACAACAAATTTACCAGTGACTAATAAATCTTAGGAATAGAACATTTACAAAGTATGTAAAGAAACATCATTCAACGAAAGGCGTTTTTTAAAAAAAAGAGAAAGAAACATATTAGGCTTCTTTTTTGGGGGAGGGGGAGAACCTCAATTGGGCCTATTCTAAAAAGGCACCTTTCAAATACCAGTTTTCATATATGAAGGACGATGCTATTAATGTAGATTCTGATTGTTCTTCTCTTTTGTAATTACTCTGGACTACTTCTCTACCTAACTGGAGAGACTCAATGTTGCTGAAGTAGCCAGAATAATGGCTTGCCAAAGATGTTATGTTCCCTATGAATATATTATGTGACATGGCAAGGGGGAATTAAGATTCTTGATGGAATTCAGGTGGCTTCTCAGCTGGCTTTAAAATAGGGAGAGATCTTGGATTACGCAGGTGAGTGCAATGAATTCATGAGTCCTTAAACGATGGACGAGGAAAGCAGATAAAGCTAGGGTCAGAGTGATGTGATGTGAGAAAGGTTTGACTAGCCGTGGCTGGTTATGAAGATGGAAGGAGGTCATGAGCTAATGAACAGCCTCTAGAAGCTGACAAGGTAAGAACAGAGAGTGTCCTCTGAAGCCTTCAGAAAGGGATGCAGCCTTGGCACCTTGATTTTAGCTTATTTGGATGCGTTTCACTCTTCTGACTTCTTAAACTGTTAGATAATATATTTACGTTGTTTTTTGCCTCAGAGTTTGTGGTAATTTATTATACTGGCAATGGGAAATTAAAACAGTACCCAGTACCACTGCTGTTTCATTATTCACTACCCCCAAAATGGAAAAGGGAGATATAAGGGGTATGAAACTAAAACCAATGGTTATGAAGTTTTTTTCTTAAACTAAATAAGGTGCTTTTCTTTAATTCACTTATATAATAAAATAAACATTTCAATTCTATTGGAAAGTTTCTTATGAAATCTCAATCCTTAACTTTTTAATGTTTTTCACATTTCACTTTTTCAAAGAGAGGTCATTTAAGCTCTATTATGTATGAGTTATTGAAAAGAATATGAGACTGTACAAGCAATGGTGCAGATTTCCTGGAGTTCACAATAGAGCTGGAGTAATAAGGCAAAGTTGCTTTACTGGCATTGTATGATATGAATGGTAGAAAATGCCATAAAGAAAAGTAGATAGCACTTTTGAGCTATGGTCAGGGAAGAATCCTGGAGAGAGTGTCATTTGAGTTGATTCTAGAACTATGTAGAATTTTTCATAAATGAAAATGGGATATCTAGGGGGTAGGAGGTAATGGCAGCATGACAGAAGGAAACAGATCATCAGGACTAGTGGCTGAGTTTGCTGTGGAGAATGAGGAAGAAGGAGATGGTGCTGTTTCTGAGAAGTTGAGTTGGAGCCCAAGAGAATGGAGCTCTAATTCCTACAGTCACAGTATTACTGCATCACATGAAATTCATTTTATACTTCCTAAATATTTTCATTTTAATGTTATATTTTCTTCATAAATTAAAAAAGAATACATATGAAAATGCTTTGAGGCGTATATATTGCACTTAAATTTTATAGTTAAAATATTCAAAAGAAACTCTTCATACTCTGTAAGAACTTTCTGTGTATATTGGTTCAGGTCAACAAAAATTACCTGAGTGGCTATTATGTGTAGTCACTACAATAGTTTCAGAAAATAAAAAGAGAAATAAAATGTGGCTTTGGGTGTCAAGAAAGATATTGGTCTCCAATTTTGTTACTTGAGGCCATATATTTCAATTATTTGTAAAGAATATTATGTTTAAAATTAATATTTAAAGTGATTACAAATATATTGTATGGTTTAAAAAAAAAAGGGAGGGACAATGAAAAAAATACAGTCAGCTAGTTAGCTATCATTAAAAACCTAAGTGCCTAACACAGTTCCAAGTGTTTTAAATATATTAGCTCTAATTCTCTTAAAAAGGTAATTACTGATATTCTCATTTTATTGATTGGGCACTGAGGCTGAGTACAATTGAATAATTTGCCTGTGGTTTTAATGCTAAGTGGCTGAAATGGAATCTGGAGGAGGATGGTCTCTTTCCAAGTTTGTTCTATTACTTTATCCAGCCTAACACACATTGACTTTGAAAGTAAAACACAAAAAGGCATACCTTATACTATGAATTATAGACCTCAGAATATTATAGCTCAGCTAGGACAACCACAAAACAGCAATGCACACTGTTCCAGACCCTTTATCTTTTTTTTCTGTTTTTCGCACGGGCAGGCACCTGGAATCGAACCTAGGCCACTGGCTTGGCAGGCAAGAGCTCTGCCTGCTGAACCACTGTGGCCCGCCTTTTTGTTTTTTTAAGTTTGGCATTCTTTGAACTTTAGGTAGAACCACATGTATTCTTCTGTGACTTGCTTTGTTGTTCCATGTGACTTTTAAAAAAATTTTATTAATAAAATCGATCAACATTCAACGCGAATATTCTTAACATATGGACATTCCATACTTTGTGGGCAATCAGTGGCTCACAATATCATCACATGGTTGTACATTCATCACCATGATCCTTTCTCAGAACATTTACATCATTCCAGAAAAAGAAAAAAAAAAAACAACTCATGCATACCATACCACTTTCCCCTCCCTCTCATTGACCATTAGTATTTCCCTCCACTCAATGTATTTTAACATTTGTTCCCCCTATTATGTATTTATTTTTAATCCATATTTTTTACTCATCTGTTCAAAGCACAGATAGAAGGAGCATCAGAACAAGGTTTTCACAATCATATAGTCACTTTGTGAAAGTTATATCATTATACGATCATCTTAAAGAAACATGGCTAATGGAACACAGCTCTACATTTTCAGGCAGTTCCCTCCAGCCTCTCTAATACACCTTAAACTAAAAAGGGGTTATCCATATAATGCATAAGAACAATCTCCAGGATAACCTCTCAACTGTATTTAAAATCTCTCAGCCACTGACACTCTGTCTCATTTCTCTCTTCTCCCTTTCATTCAAGAAGGTTTTCTCAATCCCTTGATGCTGAGTCCCAGCTCATTGCAGGATTTCTGTCCCACGTGGTCTGGGAGGGTTACACCCTGGGAGTCATGTCTCGCATAGAGAGGGGGAGGGCAGAGAGTTTGCTTTTCGTGTTGGCTGAGAAATAGGCCACATCTGAGCAACAAAAAAGAAGTTCTCAGGGGGTGGCTCTTAGGCCTAATATTAAGTACGCTTAGCCTATCCTTTGAGGGGATAAGTTTCATATGAACAAACCTCAAGGGTCCAGCCTATTGATTTTGTCCTCACTGCTTACGAGAATATCAGGCCGTCTCCAAAAGGCGAAGTTGAATTTTCCCTCTTTCTCGCCATTCCCCCAAGGGGACTTTGCAAATACTTTTTTATTCACTGTTCAAATCATTCTGGACAAAGCTACAGAATCTCATGCCCTACTCAAGATTCCATGTACTTATGGTGTTCAATTAAACTGTCAGTATAAGTTATATTAGGAGATGCACCAGTCAAAATATAAACTTTGTACCAAATAAACATTTTTTGCTCTGGTCTCACATAAGTTAAAGTTTTAAAAGACATATATTCATGTACTTCATGTTGTCATTCAATTCCCTGAGTCCCTACTCACATTTTTCCATTCTTTTCCCTATATTTTCTTTTGCTTAGCAGATCTCAGATGTCCCATCCTCCAGTTCACTAATCGTATCTTCTGCCTCCTGAAATCTAACATTGTAGGTTTCCATTGTTTTTTTTGTAGGTTTCCATTGTTTTTTTATCTCTTCTACTTTCATTTCCATAAGTTCTGTGATTTGTTTTTTCAGACTTTTGATTTCTTCTTTTTTTTTTTCATCCCTTGCCTTCTTTATATCCCCCCTCAATTCATTGATTTGATTTTTGATGAGGTTTTCCGTGTCTATTTGAACATTCTGAATTGATTGTTTCAACTCCTGCATCTCATTTGAATTGCTGGCTTGTTCCTCTGACTGGGCCATATCTTCAATTTCCTAGTATGATTCATTATTTTTTGCTGGTGTCTAGTCGTTTAATTTCCTTAATTAGCTTATTCTGGAGATTGTTTTCACTTTTTTTACATAGGATTTTCTTGCTGGATGACTTTGTTGTCTATCTGTTCTTTGACATTCAGTTCAGCTTATTCTAGACCTCTAGCTTAGGTTTTGTTTAACAGATCAGAAATTTTCATTTCTTGTTTTCTTCTTTCTTGCTGTGCCTGTATGGTGCCTTTTTTCCCCCCCTTAAGAGGGTCTACTTAGGTATTATAGACCCCAGACAGGTTTTCCCAGACCAGACTGGCCTCCTCTCAGGAAGAAAGAGTCACCTGCATCAGTTTTCCCTCAGGCTGAGACCCATCAGGTTGAAATACTTTCCTCTGAAGCCTCTAAACTCTGTGTTTTTCCTGTCCTGCCCAGTATGTAGAGCTTGTTTGTCTGCAGGTCCCACCAGCATAAAGTGATGCGGTGCCTTTAACTTCAGCAGACTCTCCCTGCTGAGGTGTGGTTGAGACAGAGGAGAGGTTGTAGGCTGGCTTTAATCACTTCACTTTTCCAAACCCTGGGGTCTGAATTCCTTGAGGGAGGGATTCCACCTGAGCTGGGCCCCACCCCTCTCCTGGGAAAGGCACAGGCTCCAGACAAGCTCTCAGACAAGCTTAATTCTGCACATGCCCAGGATAGTTGGAGCCTGAAAAAGCCTTGCTTTTGTATCCAAAGAGCAGTCAAGCTGTAGAAACACAGCCACATAAAAGAAAAGAAAAAAAAAAAAATTATTTTCAGAGCAGGACTCCCCCACACACATTCCTTGGGTTTGCCAATCAAGAGCTTAAGTTGGTACATTGCTCTGTGTATCTCCAGGTCCTATGTGCCCCCTCCCTTCCTTCAGGGCCCAGACCCTAACAAGTATTTTCTGCTATCCAATCCAAAAAAAACTTTTTTTTTTCATCAGCCCTGCCCTCTCTGTGCTGGAGCAAAAACCAGCAATCTCAGCTTTTACTCAAGGTTCAGCTGAGCTGGGGGCCTATTTTTAGTAGTCAGAGTTTGTTAATTAAGTCCACAATTGGAGCTTGGTTGCCCTCAGCCCCTGCTAGGAGTAAAGTCTCTTTCCTTTCCCCTCTGGGGACTCAGGGTTCTGGGTGGGCTCACAGCTGGTCCAGACTGGGGTACACTGTGTGTCCGGTCACTGACATGGCCCCAGCAGTTGTTCTGTACTGTTCCTGGCTATTTGCTGGCTGCTCTGGAGGACGAACTACATCCCACACCTCACTAAGCCACCATCTTGGCTCTCTGTGTCCAGACCCTTTATCTTTTGCTCCCCATCACCACCAGGGACTTTAGCAATCACTGACTTGCAGCTCTTTATTCTAAGGACAAGTAAATTTCAGAAAAAAAGAGCATATCACCACTTACAATAAAAATCAGGCATTGGGAAGGTAATGCCTTTATTTAAATCTCAACTATCTCCAACTTGAAACAAATGTTCATTTTCAACTTCATAATAATATCACATATTACAATATGTAGACTTGTAATATTCAATTAGGAACAAAAAGTTTATGATATTTTACTTATTCATTAAACAATTTTTCAATACCTACTTGCTGTAGGTACCTGGGATTGGAAGAATGAATGAATAAATAAATAAATAAACAGATATTTCCCAGAGAATTTTCACACAGAAGTGACAGTTTGAAAGATGAATAAATGCTCACCAGGTAGAGAAGTAGGCGAAGACATTCTTGCAGTAGGAAAGGTAGTGAATAAAGAGCCTGAATTGGGAGAATATGGTGATATGAAGAAATGGTGAGGAAGAACCATCCCCACCCCATATGCACACATTATGTGCAAATACGTTTCTCTTCTTTTCTTGAGAGAAATTTTATTCTCCTTCTGATCTCTCTTCCTTCAGCCACTCTTCAAATGCCAGTACATGAACACCTCTTTTCCTCCCTTGCTTCTTCAAAAGTGACATTAATATAATTCATTTCTTCTCTCTCTTTACTTATAGAATGGACCTACAAAGTCCAACTATTACAAAGAAAAAGCCTCAAAAAACAGAACAAAACAAAAAACACCTTAAATGACAGTTGTGTTGGGGGCTGTTTTCTTCGTCCTATCTCCCCTGAGTAAAGTGTCACTGATAAATTCAGATCAGAGAAGTAGCAGAAGTCACTGCATTTTGAACTGAGAGTTTGTCCATCTATTGTAAGAGAATTCAAAGAAAATTGGTTTAGCGATCTTGATTCAGTAACAAGTGAGACATCAATCGTGTGATAGAAGTGGTTTCCGTAATTCATAATAAATCTCCAAGAGGAACTGTGAAAGTTAAATGTCTCACTGTATTTCCATTTGGTGGCTCAGAGTTGAAGGAATTATGCTGTAACTAGAGAATTTAATTACAATTTGAGAGTCTGCTGCTGCTTTCTCTCAGGATGGCTTACGGGAGGATTCTGGCTGATGATTTCCTCAATCAATGTCCAGCCTTCCAGCCTGAGTTGAAAGGATATTATTCACAGTTCCTAGAATATATTTTAAAATATATTTTTGTTGATCATAACAGAAAACTATTAAGAATAAAATTTTTCACTAATTTTACTACCCATATTTTAATATATACCCTTACCGCTTATTTCAATGTGCATATATATGTATACTTCTATTCATATATATATTTAATATTTCTCTTATTAATGTGCCTCTTAACAGCACCTAGCAGAATACTATTTAAAATTCTACAGAACCTTCTTTGCTATACTTAAAATATATAGCTAGATATTTTGCGTATTCTTAAAGAGCATGGTTATTAATAGTGAGTTCACTTTTGGTTTTATTTCTGATGTATTCTCCATGTGAGATATTTTAGTAGCCTTCATTAGATCTAGCTCAACACTAAAGATGTAGTTTTCATTTTTGAAAGAATGCTATGTACAGCTTTAACAATTGGCTTCTGATCTGGGGATGCTTATTGTAGAAAGAGCTTGCTTTCTTCCACTGAAATCTGCTTTGTTGACTTTATGAACTCTGGGCATCTCTCTACATAAAGCAAGCAATTTTAGAATGGGTTAAATGCTGCTCATTGGGAAAGAGGATTTTTTTTTTCTCTCTTAATTGTAGGAAATATGGTTTGGGGACATATCAAGGAAGTTCTAGCTCACAATATTTAAAAACCTCAGTAAGACCATTTGCAAAGTTAGAATGTATAATTAAAGAAATTAGTCTTTTAAATAGCTGCCAAAAGAAAGTTGTGAAAATGGTGAGTTTTCCAGTATCGTGACACCTGTGAATTACAAACAAAAAAAATGAAAAAAACAAAAAGCACACGAACACAATAATCCTGAGTCTAGAAAGGAAAAAATGTTTTGTTTTGTTTTTTTTAACATTGGAAAGAACAAAATGCCTTATTCTCCTGTGAAAAATCAGTCCTCTCTTGAACAGAGAAAAAAATATCAAATTAGGAATAAAATATCACTCTTTAAGAAGAGTATTAGATTTAATTAAAACAAAACTACAAAGCAAATTACTTGGATCTAACAGTACTGATTGTGTTAAGAGTTTGTACAGCAAAATATCTTTTCATGTAAAGTTAAGTTTTATGAAACACATTTTAAATAATTAAGGAATGCCATAAAACATAGCAGGTAAAAACTGGTTAATAGTTCCTAAATTAGACATATTTAAAATCATTTCTTCTATAATCAAACTTAAAGTTACTAGGTGTTTTATTCTTTTATCACTTAATTCAGTCAAAATTGCATTCAGTTTCACATTAAGACAAAAATTTAGGGGTTAATTTATTGCATTTAACATTTCAAGAATTCCAGGTATAGGAATTTGAAGGCTAGTATGGTAAATTAATTATTCACGCTTAAAAAAAAAAAGCCTCATTATATTGCTGTTTTACCATCTTTAGTGAAGGCTATTCTATATCCATGTTGGTAAAACTGAGAAACTAGAAGTGAGAGTACAGAAGACTCCTGCTTATTTCTCATTGGCCAGAACTATGTCACATGGTCATCGCTAGTTGCAGAGGAGACTGTAAAATTGTGAAAGGAATGGGGGACAGACTTCTAGTATCTGCTATAGTCCATGTCTTGACTAGTCAACATTTGTAACAATCTTTCTACCCATATGTTTATTTAAAAATGAACTCATCCCTTCCTTTCCAAGACAGAATTCCAAAATTATATCCAGTTACTGCATTTAGCTTGAAGTCTAGAATCTTTGGGTCATACATAGTCTCACCATAAGCTTCAGGTTTGGCTGTTTGTCATCCAGTCATCTTCCTCCAACACTCCCGATGTATCATTGCAGGGAGGGAAGAAGATAACAGCAATCTGAAAATTCCTATTCAGTAAGAGGGGAAAAATGGGAATGGCGTGGCTATTGCTGGTACATAGCAAATATAGAGTCTGGACGGGAATATTCTGGATTTCCAGGGCCTATTCGATCAGGTAGTTACTTGGTTAGCCAATCTGACAGTTCCTGGTACTTCTTTCTGGGTGAATACTTTTTAATCCATTTTCATCCAAGTCCTTGATTTTGCATCTGGGGAGACCTTCCGTGCCCGTTATTGTTAATGCCTATACTTGGGGTGGGTACTGTTCAAAGTGAAAGAATGAAAGAAGGCTTTAAAAATGATTGAAATGTGTTAAATTAGCTACGGTAACCATAAATTCGAACTATCCCAGGAAAGCCAGCAAGTTCTAGTGGGGAGATGACTCTACTTAGAGCCCACTTCCTATTGCTATGAGGTCAGGAACCCAGGAATTACTTTAAAAACAAACGTAGTCAGCCAAACTCGAAGTACATTTGTCAGTTCTTTTCTCTGGAAAGTTTACCATGTTTATAGGCTATGTGCTTTGAGGCAATTTTATGAATGAGTGACTACATAAGCCTGGAAATTTTAGCTTTTAGCTGCTGCCTGCTCTATTCTAACCTATTCCTCTCCCCTAACCTAATGTTTTCTGCTTCAAGCCCTACAAAATAATACCAGGGTGAAAATGGAACATCCTTAATCTGATTTTTGCCACTAAATTCCTCCTCATTGTCACTCAGAGAACTCCTAAAGAAAGGTGTTTGAAAAAGGCCCGAACAACAATTTTATCTCTTTTGAAGTTGTACTTAGAAGCCTCTGCTTTACATAGATAACATTTTTTGGATACAGAAACAGCCGGCTTTCCTCAACCCTGCAGGGATCCAAATTATGATATTCTGAGTCAATTTACACTGCAGACCACAAGCAGAGGGAGCCTCTTATGTTCCCATGCCTCTCTGTCTGCAGGCTTTCTAGCTCTAGTTCGAATGTCTCTCTTGCAGTATATTTTTGATAGTGGCAAGATTTAATAAGTACATGCCAACATTCTGAATTTTATTCCTACCATTCCTACTAATAAAAAGCCTCAGTTGGCATATGGTCTGGATTCCCAGGTACAGCAAGGAAAAGTTTGACCAGCTGTTTTGCTATTGCAAATCAAGTATATTGGGTTTCCAGTCTGACACTGCCTGTCCCCATCATCTACAGAGCCAATTCCACATGTTAGGTTCTGTTCCTTACAGCTCCTTTCTTTCTTTAATAATTATTGCATTAGTCAGTATTCTTATTTGCAAATAATAGGATCCACTCTGATTTATGCATGAGAAGATTATTTAACAAACTATTAGGTCACTCAGGAATCTTTGGAGAAGTCAAAGTGCCAGCCTGTTATGAAGCAATATGTAAGAATAATGTCCAAACACATTGTGGGGCTGCTTTGAAGAAAACACCATTGTGACTGTTCTACATTGTTGCACATCAGAACTGAAAGTCAGAAACTCTATCTAAAAAATTTAAAGCCTCTTCCAGTGCTATTGCCAAGAAAACAATTCTCCAGAATCTGGCCATGGCACCATATCACTCACTTTTATGTTGCCTCAAAATGAAGGCTAAATGGGTGAATGGATGTATAGATAGATGTATGGATGAGGGAATATTGAGTTCTTAAAGTCATAACAAACACGGAAAACACAAACTAAATTTATGAAGAAACTTAATAATGGAAATGAGAGCTGCCTTTTGAAAGGTATGCTTCAACCTAGTACCAAAAAAAGAGCTATTTCTAACAGAAATGTGGACACAAAGATAGTATTCTCTCCCTCACCTCGTGTGTGTGTGTGTGTGTGTATAATGTATATGTATATATAGACATATGTACTATATATATATATACAGAAAGGAAGAGCTTATAATATAGTATGTGTTTATATATGTGTATATATGTATCTATACATACATGTAGAATATTACTGTTTTATATGGATTACTACTTGTGTACATGTTAAGCTAGCTAAAAATCCCATCTTATTTTTATAACATAAACTACACCTTCAAAAATTCTTCAGGGTGGGCCACGGTGGCTCAGCAGGCAGCGTTCTTGCCTGCCATGCTGAAGACCCGGGTTTGATTCCCCATGCCAGCCCGTGGGGGGGAAATAAAAAACAGAAAAAATTCTTCAAAATGAGACAGGATATTTTATCTTGTTAAATAATGGATTCTAGAAATGATTGCCATCTTTACAATCTATTGCTTTCTATTTATTATCTTTGGCATTTGAACTCTGATGATTTAGTTTATTAAAAGATGACAAAAAAGGGACATCTTTCTGCTTTTGTAATATTTTGAGTTTTATGTTTACAGCAATAATAACTATTTTCCCTGCTACTCTGAGTTTTTTTTTTTTTTTTTTTTTTTTTTTTTTCCCTTTTCATAATTCTACCAGAAGGCTTTTTTCTTTCCCTTTGTGGTAGCAAAAAAAATATTAAAATCTCAGCCATTTCTAGTGTAAATTTTGGGCAAATTACATAAGATTTCACAATGCAAATACCTCTTTCTACAGCTGTTTTTGGTGCGTAATGTGGAATTTTGAGTAGGTGGCAGACAGCTGTACTGTTGTCCCTTCAGCCTGCTCTTCTCGGGCTTTGCCAGCTGCTAAGGGATCAGCATTGTGGATTAATTAGTCCTCCCCTCACTGTTTCCACCATATTTCACTAGTAAAATAGCAATCAAAATTGGAGAATATTTCAATAAATAAATTTCTGAGAATGATAAAATTGTCCTTCCTTCAAATATAGTAAAGGTAGTCTTATTTCGGTAAAACTTTGTAGGGATTTTTTGTCAGGTGAATATATTTATTGAATGACAGATATTAAAAACTGTGCCAGGAATAGATATTAACAAGCATAGTTGCTAACATCAAAAAGAACTTACAGGATAATGACGCGTTAAGAATAATGACTAATATCAATCAAATACTTAACTATGTGTCTGGCCCTTATAAAGATAAGGAAACAGATTCTTAGAAGTTAACTCAGGTAAAATAGTCAGCAGTTCTCAACCCTGTCAGAACCACTACCCATTTTATATAAAATAATTCATAATGATTCTTTTCTGTGATGAAACAAAATATCTAATTTAACCATATCTGCAAATTTTAAAATGACTATAATGTCCCAGCTGTAATATAAAGGAAAAATAAAATTGTTCTAATGTATGTTTCAATATATAAGGGCTCAGACACAATCACCCTAGAATATACAATTTAGTAGATACATACTTTCAAGTATTGGTAAAACCAGCATGAATGTGACGGTTGAAAGTACAGATTGATAGAAATGCTTGATTCCAGTATTTTGAGTAGCTTTGACATAGGTGATGCAGAATGGAGAACAAGTCATATTAAAGTTCTGAACAGCAACAAAAATTCTTCTTTTAATAGCAGTTTAATACCAGTTGCTTTCCAAGAAATTTCCAAGAAATACAAAGCTAGTAAAGTATGTAAAATATTTGCTGTGTTTTTGTAAAAGAGTGAGGTTATAAGCCAAGGTTTTGCGCGTTCATTACTGTCTAATGAGGCATTTGAAATTGTGCAGGACTGTCTTGTTGCCGATTGTGTCCCCAATGTTTGTGCAACCAAATAAGCCCTCCAAAAATTGTTGAAATGTGCTATGATAACTCCTAAATAGAAATGATGGGATTAGGATTTACATATAGGTATGTCAAACTCCATATCCTAATCTTATATGTAAAATATTAGCTTGCATCATAGGTTTTTTTATATTTTTACTTTTTATAACTTTTTTATTGTATAATATACATACAAAGCAAAGAAATAAAAAAAATAGTTCCCAAAGAACCCCTCAACAAGTGGTTACAGGACAGATCCCAGAGTTTGTCATGGGCTACCATACAATCCTCTCACATTTTTCCTTCTAGCTGCTCCAGAATATAGGAGGCTAGAAGTCATAAATATTTCTTTACCATCACAATCGACTTTTTTTGAGAAATAACGTATATACAAAAAAGCAATAAGTTTTAAAGCGCAGCACCACAATTAGTTGTAGAACATATTTCAGAGTTTGACATAGGTTATAATTCCACAATTTTAGGTATTTCCTTCTAGCTACTCTAAGATACTGGAGACTAAACGAGATATCAATTTAATGATTCAGCGTTCATATTCATTTGTTAAATCCTATCTTCTCTGTATAACTTCACCATGACCTATGATCTTTCCATCTCTCTCTTTAGGAGTATTTGGACTATGGCCATTCTAACTTTTTCATTTTGGAAGGGGCTGTCAATAAATTGGGGTAGGGAGATGGAACTATTTGATATTCTAGAGAGGCTGGACTCACTGGGTTTCAGGACTTACCTGGTCCAGGGACCCATCTGGAGGTTGTAGGTTTCTGGAAAGTTACTCTAGTGCCTGGAACCCTTGTGGAATTTTATATTTTGCCCTAGGATTGACTGGAATGGTCCTGATTGGGAGTTGGCAGGTTATGATAGGTAGCAAGGTCTAACTGAAGCTTGTGTAAGAGTGACCTCCAGAGTAGCCTCTCGACTCTATTTGAACTCGTTCTACCACTGATATTTTATTAGTTATACTTTTTTTCCCCCTTTTGGTCAGGATGGAATTGTTGATCCCACGGTGCCAGGGCCAAGGATTTATCCCTGGGAGTCCTCTCCCATGCCACGGGGGAGACTTTCACCCCTGGGCTAGGAGAGACATTATACCATCAGGAGTTCTTAAATCATTTTTGCATCTGGACCCGCTTGGCAGTCTAGTGAAGAGTATGATCCCTTCTCAAAATTATGATTTTAAATGCATAAAAAACAGTTTGTAGTATTGAAAAGAAAATCAATTATACTGAAATATAGTTAGAACAGTAATGATAGGTATAAGTGATAATTCAAAATTCATAAAACTTGTAATGTTATATGTAAATATGGTTTCTATTGAAAAATTGTAACAGATACTGGATAATATTACTGTGGTTTGTTGCCCATGTTCATAATTGAAGGAAAATAAAGACGTTTTTATTCTTATTTTTAAATCCAAGTTTAGGGACCCTCTGAACTCATCCATTGTCCCCAGGTTAACAACTCCTGTGCTAGAGCAAATGAATATGCAGAGTATATTCAGAGCTTAGGGTTGATCATGATAAACTGGTTCAAAAAGCTGGGGGAAAAGTCATATAAAGCAAGTGACTAGCTGATTATTAAAGAATAATTAACACACAGACAATGAAGGTCTACGCATTCTATGCATAGAGAAGAGAATATACATAAGTCATACTGGAAAGACCATGATGTGTTTAGGCACTACTAAGCAGTTTCCCTTGACTGAAACAGCAACCAAAAGAAAACAAAATAAAACATGGAAATAAGGGACAAACTAAAATGTGCTGTTTTTTTTCTTTTAAAAAGTGGGCAGTTTTACTCTATTTCTACTTGATCTAACTGTATCTTCCATGTTTACAGGGTTTTTCGGTTTATTATGTTCTTGCATATAGCTATACTGTGTTATTTTATACTCTGTGAAGTCTGCTTTCTCAACTTTCAGTGCAATAATATGAACTTTATATTCATAGTACAGAATTTTCTGAGCTTGAATATGTTGTTCAAGATAACTGTTGCAAATAGGAAATATGTCATAAAAAAACCACCAAAGCAAAGATTTCTGACCCACATGTGATTATATCTAGTTCTATTAAGTGAAATAGGATGGAACGGGATAAGATTGTCCTTTATTAATGTAATTTAACTAATACAGTTTTTCTTCACTAAGTGATAACTGCAAAATCCCATGGATGGGAGGACCAGTTGAAAACCTTATTATATACTATACACTGTCTTTCAAGATTGGATAGATTTAAAATAGATTGCTAGTATCAGCTTCCCTTTAGGGCAGTTATAGATGGCTACTAACTTATCCACATTTATTTTCAGTGAGTGCCATAACTCCACGGACCGAATCAAAGTCAGAGTGTGGGATGAAGATGATGACATAAAATCCAGAGTCAAGCAACATTTCAAAAAGGAGTCAGATGATTTTTTGGGCCAAACAATTGTAGAAGTGAGGACACTGAGTGGAGAGATGGATGTCTGGTACAACTTAG